>VCJN01001484.1:0-122476 GCA_006384855.1 Tetraselmis striata
CCCCCCCCCCCCCCCCCCTCCTCGCACACACCGCTGACTGCCCGATGTGGTTGTGGTTTCTTCTCTTCTCCTTTGGTATGGCTGCTCTGAAGCTACCGCACATTGATTCCTGGGATGAAGCGGCAGATCCGTGGGAGCGCTGCCTTCAAATGGTGAGAGCATGACCCCATTCTCAATCTACCAAGCCACATACGCCTTCCTCTTTAATACCACGTTGTGGGATCACACAGCATCATATCTTGTGACGTTGGTGATGGTGAAAATTATCAGCGCATGCTATACACATGCTTTTGTGAAATGCGTCTAAATCGACACGGCATGTCATCTGAGTATGCCTGTGTGTGTGTGTGTGTGTGTGTGTGTGTGTGTGTGTGTGTGTGTGTGTGTGTGTGTGTGTGTGTGTGTGTGTGTGTGTGTGTGTGTGTGTGTGTGTGTGTGTGTGTGTGTGTGTGTGTGTGTGTGTGTATGCGTGTGCGCGCGCGTGTGTGCGCTTCACCTAGCTGCCGGGGCTTGCATCCAGTGAGCTGGATTACTTCAGGACATCCAATGTGGAAGACACCGCCCTAAACTGGCATTCAGTCGAGCTCGATGAGCAAGGTCAACATTGCGTGGACAGGCCTTTTCAGGTCAGCAACAGTCCGACAGACGCCACGCAGATCTACAAAGATAAAGTCATCCCAGCGCTCTCCTGGCTCGACACACTCCGCTGCGACTTGTGCCATGCGGAAGAGGAAGGCGACATTCAGCCCGAGGTGGCGCAGCTACTTTGTGCATGGACGGAAGTTTGCTTAGATCCTGGGCCGGCCTCAGGGCCGAACTACGCTCTGCATCAGGAATGGGGGCGCCTCTTCCACGATGCCATGGCTGCAGAGGACGGCCTCTTGCTTGAGCAGGACCTGGTCCGGGACACGCTGCTGACAATGCTGGAAGATCCGGGGTTGCAATGTGAAGACAAAACTGCCCTGGCAGCATCTTTGCTGCAATGCTCCCTGCTCAGCAACGTGGCACTGTTCCAGCTGGCTGGTGGCCAACAGGTGGTGTCAGCTATGTGTTCCGCCAAGCTGCGCGCTGCCTGCGAGGCACTGTACGCTCGGGCTCAGATGGTGGGCCACCCTGCCTCCTTTCATGCGTCCATGTGTGTTTGCCGGGCTTGCGGCCACATGGTTTGATGTTTGAGGAATGTTCCTCTAATCCTGAGCCATCTGCTTACCATTGACCCTTCCCTCTTCCCTTAACTTCCCACCCCCGCATTCCGTTTGTCTCTCAAGATGCTCGAAGCGGTGGAGCCCTGGGAGCGGTGCCTTCACATGGTGCGCAGTTGCGACCGCACGAACGACCTACATCTCGTGCAGTGGGTGGCACTGAATGTGAATTAATGGGTGGGCGAGTGGCAGCGCGTGTGGTACTTCCTGGGATATAGGCCCTGCGCGGCGGAATATGGCTAGTGGATATGGGGGGTGGGGGGAGGGAAATACATGTTCGTTCAGTATGGCAGCTGACTCACCTTCTGTGCATCTGTGTGTGCGTGTCCCCGTTAGCTGCCAGTGCTTGCGTCTGTGCCGCCGGCAGACGTCTGGCCGTCTTATGTGGAAGAGAGCGAGGAGAGCTCAGACGAAGCATGCGAGGCGCAAGAGGATGAGGAGAGCTCAGACGAAGCATGCGAGGCGCAAGAGGATGAGGAGGGCTCAGATGAAGCATGCGAGGCGCAAGAGGATGAGGAGAGCTCAGACGAAGCATGCGAGGCGCAAGAGGATGAGGAGGGCTCAGAGGAAGCATGCGAGGCGCAAGAGGATGAGGAGAGCTCACAGGAAGACTTTGAGGCTCAATGGATGAGCCACGACCGCACCTCAATGCCACAAGCTATCCATCAATTGCTTGATGTCTGGGAAGGTCTCTACGACAAAGCGCTGCTCTTCAGCGACGAGGCAGATGATGCGTTGCAGCAGCTCCTTGGCCTGTGTGCATCTTCCGCCGCCCCTCTGACACATGCCGCCATGAGCGTGGAGGGCGGTCTGCTGGGCTTTAACATTGTGGTGACAGCGATCGAAGAGATGCTGGAGTGCGGCGACCTGCCCTTGCCAGTCAAAGAGGAGCTCGTCAGGACACTGCTTGGATGCGATGCGCTCAGCTTCTCGCACGTCTTTTGCTCTGACGGCGGGGTGAAGGTGGTCTCTGCCATTCTGTCATGTTATGCAGCAAATAAGACGTCTGAGCTGATGTCAAAGGCCGCGTTCCAACTCTACAAGTGGGCTGAGCTGGTGCGGCCGCGTCCCTGATTTGACGTGGCAGATAGAGAAGCATCACACTTCCACATCTTGCTATACCCCACAAATTTATTTCGCATTTTCGATGTGAGAACCATGAACCTGGATCTATTTATATATGTCTCCTGCTGGATGTACCGCCCCAGGTCCAGAATGAAGCACAGAGTATTGCAGATAGAGCATGGAACGAGTGGCTCAAGCATCTCAAGAAAGCCAGTGGCAACCGTGGCATTCACTGCACGGTGAGGCAATTTCAGAACTCATCACACTGATAGAGGCTCGGAGCTGATGCATTGCATTTCAGCGTTTGGCAGGAACCGGTGCTTTGTTCACCTGATTGCCAATATCATGATTGTGCATCCCCGTCCTCCCGTCAGACTGGCGCTGTACTACCCACAGGGCGAAAGAGCGGGAAGTGCGATTTCTATATGAGAACTGGATGGTGCGAGAGGAAAACGTGCAGGTGATCATGATAAGCAACCTGAACATCGCTCTTGCGTTACTGTCGCGTGCCTGGGGGGATAGGTGGAGAATTCTTGTGCTCATTGCGCCCATGTGCGCTGCTTCAAGGGGTACCGCATCTGCACCCCGTCACCTTCGGGCAATGCTGATCACTCTGGCCAACTGACTCTCCCATTGCTGACCCACACATAGTTTCAACCACCCGTTTCTTGAGGAGCACCTGGAAAATGTCTGGACAAGAGGAGGAAGACAGTGGTTGGCTTTGGAGCGCGCTCTTCAACATCTCAACGTCTCGCCCTCCAGGCCAAATGTATCCAAGGAGTGGAGGGAGGCGTTGAAGAGTGCAGGCTGCTTGCGGGGCGGTATAGACAGCCAAAAGGACGTGTACAGCAATCCGACCCTTGCTCGCGAGTTCTGCTGCGGACTGAAAGTGTTCCAGGCCTGCCCGGAGTTTCCCTGTCTGGAGGCACGACTCATGCCGGATATCGGCGCGCAACCTGTCTCCACCCCACCTCCTTCGGCGCTTCCCCCTGCTGGGGCACTAGCACCAGTCACATCAGCGGAGTTTCTGGAACTTTTGGCTATGTCGCAGAGTGGAGGCGACAGCGTACCCTCGGTAAGTGTCTCCTGGCCAGCTGGCATGCTCCCGCTGGCTACTTTCCATTGCCATGAGCTGCGTGGCTGGCGCAATTAGTTCTAATGAAATGCAATGACCATGACTGCTGCAGCCATCATGCAAGGAATCCGCCGGAGGCAGGGGGGAGCCGAAGCCAGAGTTGGAGACATCGTCACCATCAGCCACCCCGTCTTCCGCAGTTTTGTCCTCATCAAGTGGTGGCAGCAGCACCGACGAGACCGGCGCAGCATCCGAGTCATGTGCCGCGGAAAGACCTGAGATGCCCGACATGGGGGCCCCCATGCATGCGCTGTGGTCCGTCGTGCACGGCGCAGAGGATCAGAGCAGTAACTATGTGTGGGAGGTGAAGCATCCCATCATATGGTTGAAATAGAGAGGAGGGGCCTGGTAGCTCGGTTTTGTGATGGATGCGTTGCCATGGCTGTGGAAGGAGTAGCCAGAGCCAGGCAGCAACCGTGCGGAGCTGTGTCCTAACGCGCATCCTCGCGCCCCTCCCTCGATGCAATTCTCTGTTATGTATCGTGCATTGCAGGCCATCATTTCTCAAAGAGCAGTCCAGGACTTTCGCAGCCTGGAGAAGGCGCGGAACGAGCTGGCCCCTGTCATGCAGAAGTTGGAGGATCTGCTTTGTGGCAACTGGTCCAACAGCAACGCCAAGATGCTGGCAAACCATGATGGCAAGGGAAGCGGTTCGGCTGTGCCCGTTTATGAGATCCAGGTGGGTGCGCATTCGTAGCATGACAGAGACAGGGAACGCATTCCAGTGTGCTGTGGCAGTGCGGCATGTTTCAACCTGAGCAATCTACAGTTCTTCCTGCCCTCACTGGCTAAAATGTGCTGGGTAAAACGACTGCTCGATGGCGTGTATCAGGTACTCAGCAACCTACGCCTGATCTGGCAAGTGGAGTTCTGCTACCTGCCCCAGGTGAGGCCGGTCTGATTGCAGCGGTTTGGATGATGTTCCTGCAAAGTGAAACTCGTGGAATTTGGCTGACATTAGATAGGGCTGATTGGGTATTCACACCCGAATGCCATTAGTTGGCTCTGCGTTACAAGTTGGTGCGAGCCTCATGGCACATTTGGACACATTGTTTTGATAAGCGGGCAGAGGTAAGTGAGGAGGAGGCAAACAGAGCGCTGGTGTGCTGACTGTGCCGCTTTGCCATAGCTGAACACCTGGTCGCAGTGCATCTTGGTGTGGAGCATCGTCAAGCACAAAGCGATTGACATCGAGCTGAAGCGCATCTCGCGAACGCACCGGCACTACACCGCGGAACACGCCAAGATGTGCCGGTAGGTGGCCGTCCCCTATGCAATTCATAGTATTCAATTCGTTCATCGGGCTTAAAGCGTCATTGCACGGCGACGCGGTTGTGGATTCTCAACCAGCAAATACGAGGTCAGGCAACACCCCCTCGGTGCACTGTGATTGTCAGGCTCAAGGACGTTTGCGCGGAGAGAACGTTTGTGCAGCCCATCAGCTTGCCCCCAGACGACAACAAACGCACACAGCAGCAATACCGCCAGCAGCTGCGGGAGCTGCAGGCACTGCACCAGTCCGGCGAGGCAAGGGCTGCGGATGATGAGGCAGAAGCTCACGAAAGGTTTCACCGGGTCTCTATGTCGGTAGGCCATTCCCCAGAGAGCCGTGCTGCATCAGTTGCCGTCCATGTTAATCCTACACGCTGTTAGCCCGATGTTATTCAATGTTATATTGTGCGCGGGCGCAGATGTTGGACCACTTGCTTCATGGCCCCACATGCTCTACGGGCAGTGCAGAGATCGAGTTTCCATTGCATCCCTCGGAGGAGGAGTATGACGCCATGATGCATCAGGGCAGGTATGGTCAGGCTGAATCACTGTACAATTGCGCACATACATTCAGTGGAAATCAATTGATGCCCTCCCCCCCCCCCCCCCCCCCCCTTTTCACTCCAAACACACAAACCCGGGTTCATATGACATCATCAATGAGATGCCAATTGACAATGCATATCTCACTGCCCCTGCCCCCCCCCCCCCCCCCCCCCCCCATCCAAATGCAGCGCGCTTATCATTGGGCGGAGTGGGACCGGCAAAACCTCTTGCCAGACGGCCCGGCTTCTTTGCCGGCACAGTATTGCTGCCAAGTACCAGCTCCCTACTACATGCGAGGCTGAGGCAGAAGAGGCTAAGGGTCGAGACGGAGCGAAGCAAGAGGAGAACAGCCTTGCTCCGCCCAGGGCTCCTCCTCCCAGGAGGCAGTTGTTCGTCACCGCTGCCCCGGAGCTCTGCATTCGTGTCAAGAACCAATTTTCGCGGCTGAGGGTAAGCACCCACTGATGCATCAGAGCTGGTGCATCATGCTGTGGCAATGTCTACTATAGACGTGTACATTATAAACAGTTCGATGTGTATCAGTGTTGGTTCATTCACATCGTTCCTGGTGCATTTGGCTGGTCTCCAGCAAGCGGACACACTTACTTGCGAAAGGTAACATATGACGTCGTTGCGCTGTCTCGACATGCAACAGAAAGGTGTTGAGGAGCTGCAGGCCACACAGAAGCTGCGCAACATGGGGCGCAAGCTCCGCAGTGTGCAGCACACGCCTCCGGATGAGACGCAGCAGCTCAGCGATGGGGACCTGCGCGGGGTGGATGACGTCCTGGATGATCTGGTGAACGATGTTGTGGAGGGGGAGGGCGGCGATGACGAGGACGATGAAGAGGAAGATGCTGAGGAACACACTGAAAATGAGGATGACGCCGTGGACGACATGCTCAATGAGCTGCCAGATAATCTGGCGGAAGTCGAAGACTCCCAGTGGCCTCTGTTTGTCACTTTTGACAAGCTGGCCGCAATGGTAGAGGGAATGCTCAGGAGCAGAGGTGAGCCGCCAATGCCCATGGTGAATTCACAAAGGTGTCCCCATCACAAAAAGCCTGGTTGTCTTCGCACACCCTTCCACACTATGCGCCTTCACCATATCCCAGCTGCATGCTGCCTGCTGCAAGAGGCTGACTCTCATCCCATTGCGCCCTGCGTATCCTTAAATGACAGGCATTATTGCTCAGGAGGCCTCCTCACGCGGCTCGCAGCATGCCGTGGCAAGGAGGCGCGGCGACGGCGAGGACAGGGCGCGAAGCAGCGGGATCATGGAGTTCCTAGATTTTGAGGCCATGTGGTCCAGCTTTGATACTGCCCTCACCAAGCGACGAGACACGTCACTGGTGCGCGCAAGCTGATGCCCCAGAGAAGGCTGGGTGGATATCTGAAGGCTGACTCCGTTGCCATTGAGTGGCTGCCGCCGCTTTCTGCGACCTGCGGATGCCAAGAAGAGGGAAGGGGAGGGGAGTGTGTGTGTTTGGGGGGGGAAGGGGGGGGGGGGGGGGGGTGTGCAGCCAGGCTTGGCCGGCACTGACCCAGAGTTGCAATGATGACGGCTTCCATCAGGTGTGGACCGAAATCTGCAGTGTGATCAAGGGAAGCGGACACCGCGGCAAGGATGGCAGATTTGCACCGCTGTCACGGCAGGAATACAAGAAGGTCAGCGAGCGCATGTACCCGGAGTTCAAGGTAATTCATTGTCGGCCGGGCAGAGGGGGGGGGGGGGGGGGGGGATAACTGATACCGGGCTGATGCCATGTAAGCATCCAGGGGATGATTGACAGGGCCAGGGACCATGACGGGGCATGTTGACAGCAACGCTGTGCGACGGCGACGCCTGACTCAGCACGCCTTTTGTGTATCTTGCAGGAGTCAAGGGATGATGTGTACACTATTTACGAGGTTTACGAGCGCCGGAAGGCGCAGGAAAGCATGCGAGACCTCATGGACCGCCTCGCCCTTTGCGCCAACGGCATGGACCGCCTCCTTGACCGGGACGGGAGTTGCGCAACGAGGCTGCTGCTCCATGAGGTCTACTGCGATGAGGTGCAGGACCTGGTTCAACTCCAGGTACAAATCGAGCTGCCTCGCCATGCTATGCTAGCATGCACCGGACCTGATGACACAGTGGTGTGTCTTTCCGGCCAAGCTGGAGAATTTGAAGCCTGCCGATATCTCGTAGCTCAAGCCGGCCTGTTCACGTGTGCGCGCACAGATCAAGCTTCTCCTACAGCTCTGCAGCAACGCTCATGGGCTATACTTGTCTGGGGACACCGCGCAGACCATCGCCAATGGCGCAGCATTCCGGTTTGAGCACACCAAGTGTACCTTTCACAAGCACGCCGAGGAACAACACAATGCTTGGAGGAATCAACTGGCAGGTGGGTCGTTTGTATGCCCTCATCGAGCTGCCCAACCCGGAAAAGAGAGTCATAACGGCAGTGGGTCTCCTGGCCCCTACGGACAATGTTGCTGATATTGTCATGGTTTGCTTCCCAAGCGGGAGGCAGCAAGGTGCAACGCCAAGAGGCCTGTAGCGGCGATGCAGACAGCGTGGCTGTCGTGAGCTGGGCCCGCAGCTTCCCTGCCGCCTGCGAGCCTGCCATTCTGCAGCTCACAAAGAACTACCGCTCCCACCGGGGCATCCTCAAGGCCGCTGGCGTGGTGTTAGACCTATTGACGCACTTTTTCAAGGGTATGCAGACGGCCATTCCCGAAGTGCCGACCTGCGCACTCGACACCCACTGCCGGCACAGCAACCCGCCCTCTTGCCTCTGCTGTGCGTTCGCCCTGCCTCTGTCTTGAAGCACCGCCTGTCGCGGATGCCATGCCAGGGTCCGTGGACTCGCTGCAGAAGGACTGGAGTGACAAGGACGGCCACCCGCCGCTGTTTTTTCATGAGACGTCCGTGGAGGCGCTGGACATGCACCTGTTCTCCAGGGGAGTGGATAATGACGAGTGCGAGCTGGGCGCCGACCAGGTCATCCTGGTTCGCGACATGGAGACCAAGAGGGCGGTAGGACGCCGAGTCCCCCTGACCCCTGCCTGTTGTGTGCTTCTATCCATCTCATTTGCCACACTCGCCACCGCCCCGGGACATGGCAGCAGTGCATGTTGCTCAGGCCGCTGCGCTGGGCTGATTGCATGCACGTGATGGATTCACGCTACTGATGTCCCCACGTGTGTGTGTGTGTGTGTGTGTGTGTGTGTGTGGGTGTGTGGGTGTGCTGCCCTGTCAGATTGAGAAGCGCCTCCCAACCGCACTTGTGCTCACCATATATGAGGCAAAGGGGAGGGAGTTCAATGATGTCCTGGTACGGCCGCAAAGGCAGAGGGAGGGGCGGTCCGCAGAGGGGGTGGCACACAAACCATTGAGGTGGCTGTGCTGGCCCTAACGGTGGCAGGTTGTTGATGGCTGTCCGCTTGTATTCAGATCTACAACTTCTTCTCAAGCAGCCCCGCCCAGTCCCGGCAGCTGTGGCACGCCCTTCGGAACTTCGCTCCGGACGCCGCACCAAGCTGGAAGGCACTCGCCCAGACCGCCAGTGGCGCACGGCAGGCGCCAAAGGGGAAGGACGGCATCCCCACCTTTGTGCCGGGAAGCCACAACCGCCTGTGCAGCGAGCTCAAGCACCTCTACACCGCGGTCACGCGCGCGCGCAAGCAGCTGTGGTTCTTTGATGACAACAAGGAGCTCAGAGAGCCGATGATGCGGATCTGGCTTGCCAAGCAGTGCATTAAG
Source organism: Tetraselmis striata (assembly GCA_006384855.1). Taxonomy (NCBI): domain Eukaryota; kingdom Viridiplantae; phylum Chlorophyta; class Chlorodendrophyceae; order Chlorodendrales; family Chlorodendraceae; genus Tetraselmis; species Tetraselmis striata. The sequence continues at coordinate 8,972 of VCJN01001484.1, forward strand.
GTAAGGCAACACTTCAGCGCCCCCATCCCTGCGTCAGGCCATGCATGCTGGACTCTCCCGCCAGCCCCCATGCTTGCCGGTGCGCCCGCCTCCATCCATCCGCTGTATCCCGGCGAGCATCCGACGGGATGGTTATCCCCTGCCGACGGCAATGCAACCGATTGCGCATGCAGATTGAGTCGTGTGACGCGCCAAGTCAGCAGAAGGAGCAGCTGGCGCGGAAGAGCAGCCCGCAGCAGTGGGCAGCACAGGTGCGCCGGGCATGGAAGCCACCGACGGCTGCACCAAAATCCTTGTGTCTAGACCCCGAACAATTATCCATAGCGCACTGCATGACACCAGCGAGGGCGGTGTCGCACCGATGCTTCAGAACACAGACTGACACCAAACGCTTGTGACTTGTTTCCCGGTGCTATTCGCCGTGCAGGGGCAGTCCTTCTTCAAAGAGGGCCGCTACGACCAGGCGGCCGCATGCTTCCGGACGTCGCTGAACAAGCTGGAGGACGCGCGTGTCAGGCGGCAGCTGCATGCCGCAGATGCCTACGTCACAAAGGGTGCCCTGCGCTGCCTCTCGTCGACCTGGCCCGGGGGGCGCAGGTTGGCGAGGGAAGCTGAGTTGCTCCCATCCCTTCCTCCGTGCAGGCGAGGCAGAGAAGCTTGCCAGGGGGGAGAAGTATGACAAAGTCAAGCCGCGCAAGGTGGATGTGCAGGTGCGCGCTCAGGCAGGCAGGCATTGCGCTGCTTCGAGCGGCTGACATGCTGCTGATAATGGGTGATACTTTTGTTATCGTGACCGGATGACCATTCCGGCAGAGTGGGGCGCGCTCAATGGAACGCAGAGGGGCCGTGCAGTGCCGCCTCCGGACGGCCAGCTGCTGACGCGATATTGTTGCTGCCGGCGTGGTGTGCTCGCGGCGACTAGGACAAGTTCCTGGCGGCCGCCCGCCTGTTTGAATCCCTGCCGGGGAGGTCGCGGCGCGAGACAAGCATGGCGGCGCGGTGCTTTGAGGGGTCTGGGCAGCTGAGGGAGGCCGCCGAGCTGCTGTACGCCATGGGGCGGAAGGAGGACATTGAAAGGTGAGAAGCCGCAGAGGTGCCCGCGCGTGTGCGCATGCGCATGCGCATGTACATGGGCATTTGCATGGGCTGTATGATCTGCGCTGTAGCGCGCCCCATCCACCCAACTCTACAGTCTGACGCGCACGTGTGCTCCCCCCCGCCCCCCCCCCCCCACACACGCCCCGCAGCGCTGTCGAGCTGTTCATTACGGCACGGGCCACGGAGCGCGCTGCGGACGCGTATGAGGCGCTGGGGCAGCACGGGGCCGCCATCAGCGTGCTCCTGAGGAAGCGCCTTGTGGATGCAGCGCTGACCCGGATCGGCAGCAACGCCTTCACAGCGGCCTTGGGAGCCGGCCCAGAACTTGTGATGCTCAAGCAGCGCGCTGCCCGACTTGGCGTGCAGCAGGCCCAGAGGCAGCTGAGGGAGGGCGCTAGCCCGGCGTCCCGGCTGGCCGGGGAGCGCACCATGGCGCTGGTGCTGGGAATCACAGACTCGTACGAGGAGCAGGTCGCGCTGCTGGAGGAGAGCCACTGCACCCTGCAGCTGGTGGCCAAATTGGCAGAGCATGGGGAGCACTCCCGCGCGGCCAGGGTGCTAATGCGCGACGGGGAATACGTACAAGCCGCCGAGCAGCTCCGCCTTGCCGGCGACGCCGTACACAGCCCTTCCGAACAGGTGCCGCCGCCACCCCCCCCCCCCCCCCCCCCCCCCTCACCGCTCTCCTGCTCCCGGCCATTTCATCCAGCGCCCTAATGCTGGGTGGATGTTATCCACCCAGCATGTGGACAACATCCACATGCTATGGATGTTATGATTGTGGATGTTATGAGAGGCATGAGAATGTTGCTGTCTGTCGGTGCCATCGCCCTAACCCCGTCTGTGGCTTTCTGTTGCGGCCGCTGCGGCAGGCCGCCATCGCTACCAGCCGGGGACGCTGCCTCCTGACAGCTGCCCACCTCGCGGTAGCTCCGCGCCCCCGTCCGCACCACCAGCAGCCGGCGCTCATCCCCATTGCTACGGGGGCTCCAATTGTGGAGCTGGCCTGCCCTGGTGAGAGGCTCTCTGGGGGAGGATGACCTGAGGGGATAGAGTGCCCCCTCAATGACGTTACCTGCGGAGGGGAGGGCATACACACGTAGTACATGCATGCACATATAAATTGTGCATTAATACCGCGATTCGATGTACGCACACTCACATGTGTGTGTGCGTGGGGGGGGGGGGGGGGTGCGTGTGCATGTAGAGTCATGTTTATAGAGTGACCTTGCATGGAGCTGTGAGTAGGGGAAGATCCAAACATACACATCTCATCAGTAGGATTTGGTAGACAGCAAGGCATGGATGCCAGAGGCAGCATAGTGTTACAGCGCCCACTTGCTCAGTACTTGAAGTCTTCCGCGCCGCGCCACGCCCAGTCATCACGCCCCAGCGTTCTTGCCCTTCCCCGCATCCCGCTAATATCGACAAAATTTCCCTCCTCCACTTTGGATGCGAATCCATTGATGCATTATGTATGTGTGCATGCATGCATGCGTCCCCTGCTCCTTGCCCGCTGCGCCCGCTTGACGCCGCACTCCCCGCCGGTGATGTTGTCCCCGTTGTTGTTGTGTAGATGGCGCTGTTGCGGAGGCGGTGGGGCTAGTCGAGCAGGCGGCGGTGGCCCTGGAGGCGTCGCTGGCGGTCGAGAGCCGCGCGCTGGCGCAGGAGGCGCTCACCCTGGGCGCAGTCTGCCGCCGGGACGTGCCCGCGGCCCTGGAGCATGTCCGCCTGCTGGAGCAGATGCCAGGGGGCCGCGAAGCGTGGGCCCGGGCGCTGCTGTCCGTGCTTAGCCTGGCGCTGTCTCGCGAGCCCGGGTCGGCGGCGGCGCTGTTTGGCGGCGAGAACTCTACGGCGTGGCAGGTCGCGACGACGGGCCTGCAGGCCTTTGCGGCCGCGGCGCGCCGTGTGTTGCCCTGCTGCGCCTCCTCGGGCCGCTCAGTCAGCGCCAAGGAGCTGCGCCGCCGCCGCCGGGGAGCGATGGAGGACATCCGCCTCCTGCAGCCCCTGTGCGGGGTTGTCGCTGTGGGAGGAGGCCAGCCGGGTTTCCCCCGCACGGCTGCAGTCATGGCCATTCCATCCGCCCCGGCTGAGACGGGGCCTGACGAGGACAACGATGCGTGGGAGACGCTGGCCCGGGTGCTGGCGCAGGGTCTCATGGCGCTGGTGCGCGGATGGGACGCCCTGGCGGATAACCACCGCGCCCACAAGCTCTGCCTCAGACCCGTGTGCACAGGCATCCGGTGAGCCCCCTACCATTGACCCCTGCGAGGGTCCCGCAACATGTGTAATGATAACCTGTGAAGAAAGAGGGTCTTTGCGGGAAGGGGATTTGAGAGCAGCAAGCAAGTTGATCGAAGAAGTGGGGAAAGAGAGGGTGAGAGAGAGAGGAAGAGGGAGAGAGAGAGAGAGAGAGAGAGAGAGAGAGAGCTGCCAGCTCCCATGGTCGTCTGAGCTCCCCCCCCCCCCCCTGGGGGGACCTATGGCCTCTGCCCTTTGCGGATGTCCTGGCTGCAGGCTGTATGGGCAGTGCTTCAAGCACCCGACCGAGCAGCCCGGGGGCGACCCCGCCTACCAGGAGCGCTGGCGGGTGTCCATCGCGCGGCAGGCGGCGATGGTGGACCTGATGGGCTGGGGCGGGCTGCAGTGGCTCACGGACACCCCACACGCGGGCCGGCATCTCGAGAAAGGTGACCCGCACTACGTCCTGCGCCGGCTGCGCCACTGGGTGGAGCGCCTTGCCGAGTGCCTCATCGTGAAGGGCTCCGACCTGGCCCTGGCGCCCGCCGAGCTGCAGGCCGCGATGGCGCAGCTGCCTCGCAGCGTGCGCGCGTCCCTCGCCGAGCTTGTCACGCGAGTGTGGCTGCGGCGTGAGTGCACCACCGCGGCGTGCGTCCCGGGCAAGGTGCTCCACGGCGCCTTGCTGCTGCTGCAGCTGCGGGAGATAGGGAGCCTGGCGTACTGGAAGCCGCAGCAGAAGGCGCGCCGCGGCAACGACCTGCACAGCCTGCTGGTCACGTCGCTCCAGGCGCTGGACTACTCCGGCGCCTGGGACTGGGCCCTGCACGCCGGGCTGCAGTTTGCGGAGCGGGTCCTGCGCGAGACGGAGGCTGCGCAGCAGCAGCAGCAGCAGCAGCAGCAGCAGGGCGGCCGCAGCCGTTCCGGGGGGTTCCTCCACTCCCGGGCCCGGGACGGCGCACAGCAGGCTGCTCTGGACCCGGCGGCGCTGGCAGGCCTGCTGGAGATTCTGGTCGCCGTTGCCGCTGTGGCTGCCAAAGGCGCGGAGCAGGTGCTTCTCCCGGAGGGCTATGTACGCATGTGGCTTGCGCCCAGGCCGCGCCTTGTGGCCGGGGCTGCATCAGTGCTGGAGGACGAGCAGCGGAGGGGCGTGGCTGCGCAGTATCTCGAGCGCTGCGTGGCGGCTGTGGGCTGCCTCATGTTCCAGCTGGACTCCCCTTCCTGGGCGCACTGGGAAGTGGCCCCTGGCTGCGCTCCCCGGACAGGCGGGCATCTTCGGCGGACCTGGTCACAGGCAGAGGTGGCGCTGCGCCTCGCAACGGCGGCGGCCGTGGGCGTTGTGAACTCATCGAGGAAGGTGCAGCCCAGACTGATGCACAGCCTCCGGGCTGCCCACCATGCAGCCAACTTGGGGCAGCTGTCTTGCAGGGCGATGTCCTCTGACACCACCCGTGTCACGGCTGGATGGCAACGGGAGGGGGTGGCCGCCTTCCTGCACGCGCTGGCCGGCGGTGAGAGGCAGCTCAAGGACGCACTGCACGGCCTGTGCTCCGCCGAGACGGGCGGCCCAATGCTCCTCTCCAGAACCGGCCGGCTGCCGGCCGGCGTGCCTGCCTGGACTCGGTACCAGTGCGTTGCTGTGGACGCAACCAACGGAGTGTTGACGCTCAAGGCTCGAGCCAACAAGGTGAGGGCGGCAGGCGACCATTCCTCCAGACCAGCCTGGGCTCGGATTTACTGCACACACTAAAGCGTTCTCGTGCGCATTTTTTCACTTCGTTCCTTTGCGCTGATTCAACCCGTCAACAGCCACCTGCCGCTGATAGTTTGCCCTTTTCGCGTCTGTTTGTTGTTTCTTCTCAACGCTCGCAGCAGTGTGCTGACGAGCAGCTGACTCCAGCGGGCGAGGCGGCAGCTATGCGAATGCTGAGGGGGGCGCCACAACCTGCGGCAGCGACCGGGGAGGACGGGGACGGCGGTGTCAACCAGGAGGAGGACGCCGGCAGTCAGCATCAGGTGGCCGCCATCGCCAAGATCATTGCCTGGATCCGGAACATATGGAGCGAGAGGGCCAAGCGCGTTATGGAGGACCGCCACCTGACGGTGCGTGTGCCTCTGCCATGCGCGTCATGCTCGCCACAGCCCGGGCCACGAGACGCGAGGCTATCTGTGTGATCATCGGGCAGGCGGTAGCCCCGATGGTCACACAAGAGCACATGGGCGGTTCAGTGGGCGATTCGGACTGAAACGCACGCGTCCTGTGTCTGCGTTGCTGCGCAGGAGATAAAGATGGCTGTCGCGGAATGGCAACAGTGTGGTCTACGTGGCGCTCGTGCATATGGGGGGACGCTTCGCAAGCACGGGGCGCCCCTACCGAAGCGGCTGCTCCAAGCCAGGAGGGATTGGATCCAGCAGAGAGACAGCATGAATCTGTACGAGGACGAGGAGTACGAGATGTGGCAGGAGATCAATGAGCGCTGGCTGCCTGCCATCCAAGACGTCCTCCTCAAGCTTAACCACCGGCAACCGCTGCTCTCCGCGGGCGGGCGCATCCTGGATGTGTTTGGCTTGGCGCAGGCTTGCCTGGAGGCTGCGCGTCTTCTGGAGGATGCTACTCTGGAGCGGGAGCTCGAGCCACGGGTTGAGTGGGCCCGGCGGAAGGCGGCATGCCTGCGGATCGAGGCCTGCTGGGAGAGCTTCAGGCTGCGAGGCAAAAAGGACTAGCATTGCATAATCTGCCTGGTGGCTTGCGCTGCTGCGCATGGCTGTGGGCGTGCACATCGCCGTTGCCACCATGTATTCTGGGCGCCCCCACCCCCCCCCCCCCCGCCCTCTCCGCGCCCTGAATACATTTTGGCATTTGATCTTGCATTTAATGCTTGTACCCCGATCCTGAATTCCTGCGAAGGATGATATCATCAAAACACATAGTCATCCATGAATGCTTATGTGCTGGTGAGCTAAGGCATCTACATATATTGCTATCTTATGTTCCTTCCTGGGCTAAGTGCGTGTTCCCACAGTGTAGATATTATGGTACATGTTATAACTACAAACGCCTTCCCCACCGCCATAGTGCGGCGACAGCCTGACCTCAAGTAGCGTGGAGCATCCATCATCCAGACCCAAGCCTTGATAAGGCAAAGCTAAGCTGAGCATGCTAATTTCAGAGCACCAAGGCCTTTGATTTAGGATAGCGCACGTCGGACTGAAGGCGCTGTATAAGGAACGCACTGTTGGACTCATGGTTTCGGAGCATACATGGTAATAAGCGCCGGCTGTGTTAATACATTTACCCCCCCTAGCATTAAGGAATAGAAATGTGTTCCTGCAATCTCCTCCAATCGCCGCTGATTCAGTATCTTGTTGCACTGATGCGCTGCTCGCTCCATTTGGGCGGGCGGCGTAGTGGCTGTTTATTATATGCTGAGTGTTGCGTAGCTGGTGGCGGAATGCGCTGGTAACAATCGAAAGTTATGCCACCGCCTCAATAATGCTGAAGCCGCAATGAACGCCACCGCGCAATACATGAATAAAACCAAGTACCGAGCACCGCCTGGCGGCCGTCCTGTAGCTATACGCTGCTCGCTAAAAGGTAAGCGAGTGGGCGACTACGGTACATGATGTGCCACAGTTGGGATGCCGGGCGCCGGGCCCGCGCGGCGTTGCTTGCCGCGCTGGGCTCCAAAACCAACCCACATGCCCAAGGTCTGCATCGCGCAGCGGCAGTGGGCTGCTGACAGTGCCAGGATGGCAATACGCGGGCGGTGTCACAGATAGGTTGCTCCTGACTCCACATCAGCGGGCGGAGGCTGCGCGGGTGGCAGCATTGCTTGCTTCGCTGCCATGGATCAGATACGAAAACGCAGTAGGAAAAAAGGCACTGTACTATCATTCCGCCTGTGGACATTGAGCATTCCCATATCTGCATGTGCGTGGCTGAGGCGCCTGAGGGTCGCTGCATGGATGCTGCAAGGATATCACGTGCTCGCAAGAGAAAACTCCGATGCTAGCCATGCCATGCGGAGTGAGACGGACGCTTGGACAGGGTGTCTTAGATTTCAACGCAATGATTACGCCTCATTGCTCAATGATAATGATCTACCCATACGGAACAACGCACATTGCAAGCGTTGAAATGACACGACGCAACGGGTAATTTGGAAAGGGGCAGGGAGTCGGGACTGCTTCTTTATAATATCTCTTAGAAGACCGCATTTGTAGGGCATGGCGTGGGCTTCACCGGGCCGGATACTGCCCGTATGCCAGCGCAGGGGTGAGGTGGTCGTCTCCCCCGGGTGACACCTCCGCAGCAGCTCCGAAACGTATGTGCACCGGCACGTCAAGGTCGCGATACGTGGGAGCGGCGCTTGAGAGCCATCCAGCGGTGCTGGCATGGTTCCATTTCGGCATGCTGAAATCCGCCGCGGAAGCACGGCCCGCTCGGCGTGTGACCATTGGGGTCCTGTGCTTCCACGTGCCGGTGCTGTGGGATGGCGGAAAAGACTTGCTTGGGATCCAGCTGGTGAGGGGTGTCGGGCGCGTGCCTCCTGGCGTCGCATGACCTGAGCATGCCACACGCACAGAGCGTCACAGCGTCAATCCATGCCAGCTTTCGAACAGGCGTTGCTGCGAGAGAATTGAGGCGCACCCCGCGGTCCCGTCGCCGCCGACAACTTCCACTGCATGTAGGACTGCATGTAGGACGTGCGCGCAGTTTCCAGCTCGGAGCGGCGGGGAAGGCTGCCGCTCCTGTGAGCGTCTGCCATCTCCGAGTGCGGAAAGGGCACGGGCTTCCTGTCCCAGGAGGATGCGCTGCTTCGGGGAGTGTCCCAATGGTGCTGCGGGTGGCGCTGGGTGGCCGATTCGGGGGGAGCAGCCGCCCCGGGATTCGCATGCGCATAGGCGTTGTCTGTCTGCACTGCGACGTCCGCCGTCGCTCGTGAGGTGCGGACATGGCCGCGCCCCGTGTCTTTGGCGTCGTTGCCAGGAGCGGGCGGGTGGGCGGGTGGCCCGCCCGATGCACCTGGTGGGGCAGCAGACCCCCTGCGATTCCGCCGCCGCGAGGATAAAATGGAGCTTATCTCCTGGGCGACATTGCTGGCCTCTGACTGAGACTGCCACCGGTCACCTGGGCCACCAAAGCCGCCAGCATCCCAGCTGCTCTCCCATGTGATATTGTCAAATAAGTCTGGATGCGGATTGTTCCTGGTCTGCGGGGGCGGCACTCGGCCTGCCCCTCCCTCCGGCACTTCACCTGCATAACCCAGGTGACGGCCGTCACTGCATTTGCCTTCCCGGGTCAAGTGAGAACGCTGCATGTATCATGCTGCTAGCTGGTGCATGTCCGCGCACCTATCAGTTGGCTGGATGATTGCGAAGGGCTGTGCTGCGAGCTGGCGGATGCTTCAGTCGGCGGCGTTTGGCACTGCCACAGTGCGCAGGAACTCAGTCGCCGGAACAAGGGGCAGGAAGGGGTGCATCCAGGGCAGAAGGGGGCGCAGGCCTATGGACGCACCTTGATGCCAGTGGATGAGGTCCGCCCCGCGAAAAAGCGGTGAATATCCTGCTGCACGCGCTGCTCGAACTCGGAACTGGGGTCGCCGTCCCCCAGTGGTAAGACCGTCAGGTCGAAGTTGTTTGTCAGAGACTGCACGGATTCCGCTTCATCGGGGCTCTCCCTCAGCCTGAGCGCCTCGTCGAAGTCCGGAAAATGCAACCGCAGGTGGTGCCCCTGGCGGTCCGGGTCGAACGGGTTGTAACACGTGAGCGTATCGCCGGCGGCCGAGCGCCCCGGGGCGTTTTGCCCGCCCGCGGACGATCCAATCGCCGCTCTGGCGCGTGGGGCCGCTGCTGATACAACGCGGGTGCCGGCATCTGTTGAGTATTGCTCCCCTGAACTGGAGGTATACCTTGACGAACTAACTGCTTCATCCTGCAACGCTGGGAGCCGCTGGGGGCTCTGGGCGTTGGGCGGGCTGCTCGAGCTGCTACCGCTGTCGTTCGACGACCGCGATTCTGTGCTCGAGGGCGTGTCGCTGTCACTGTCCATCCCAGCCCCGCGAGCGGCAGGTTCCGCCTCCCCCCCTTCCGAGGCTGCTGCTGCTCGTACACGGGTATTAACTGGCTGCGCTGCCGCCCCGGATGTCGCCCGCGTGTCATCCCCCGACGAGTCAGCCGCCCGGGGCGTCTCACTCGCTTCCTTGCCGCCCCGCCGCGGCCGCGCCAGCCCGCGAAAAAACTTCCTCATCTCGTGCCGAAGGAAGGCGCAGAATAGCCGTTGCGAAGCGTTGGCGATGAGCCCCGAGACGCACAGACCCCTACTCACTACTTGCTGCGAGCTCGCGTCGCTCCGCCTGGATTGATGTCAGTCAGCTGTCAGTGTGGGATCGGTCGTCGCTAAGTGAACTTTTTGGTTACAGGGAGAGCGTCCGGAGAATGCACGCAAAGTACTGGGGGAGGAAAAAGCCTACATTTAAGCAGTCGCTAAGTCGCTAAGTAGTCCAAGGATGACAGGGTAATCCTTACTATCATGTTATTTTAATCCTTACTATCCCTGCCCGGGGATTTTTTAACTTGCGCCGCGACCCCGCGCGCGGGCGGGCGGGGGGACCAAGGATAGAGGGCGTCGTAGAGACCGTCGCAAGCACCAAGGTTTCATCATTGTTGCGCCAGTCCTTTTTTTTTCCGCCCCCGGGACAGGACTGGCACCAGTGAAACCCTCTACGACGGCCAGTCCTGTCCAGTCACGTGGGCGGGGAAACAAAAAGGCTGGCACGGACGAGGGTGAGGTCGCGCGGGCGCGCGCCAAATTCAGCGGCACGAATAATGTCTTGCGCGCGAGGCGAAGCAGGCGCCCGCGCTTTGGTGATGACCCGGCGAGGGACAATGTCTCCCCGCGCCGCCGCCCGCCCTCCCGCGCCAACCACAACAACGTTCACTGCAGTGCTGCGGACAACCGCCACTGTTTCCCTGCTGCCACCTGGTGAGCGTCCGTCGATTTGGCGCATACCTGTAGCACGAGCAACGGGGCGTGGGCCGACAGTGGGGCCACGTGGGGTCCCAGACAGCCCTCCCTTTGCCCGCCCCAAGCCTCCTCCGTCCGCCCCCATCGCTTTACCTCATCTCGACTGCGCATCTTGGCAATGGCGCTCCGCTGCCGTCTGGCCAGACTCGCGGCCGGCGCGCACGGGCCTGTGGCTGCCCGTGCGCTTGGCGGGTGGGGCCTGCCCGGGGCCGAACTCCCGCAGTCCGCGCCCACCCACAGGGGCTTTACCCTGCTAGCAGCAGTGGCGGGATGGGGCGGCCCCAACACGGCGGACGTCGCGCGCGGCTCTGCGGCCAGTCCAGGGTTGTCTGCTGGCTCAGTGCAGCTTGAAGGGAGGACACAGCTGGCGGCTGCGAACACGCTAGGCGGGCTGATGCTCCGCGGGTTGAGCACACAGGCAGCAGCAGACTTCACGGATTACTCCGTGATCGGCAAGATTCAGGAGAGCTTTGAGGAACCGGCGGCGCCCACGGTGTTTGCGGTGGTGGAGGTAGGGGCGCACCAGTTCAAGGTGGCTGCTGGGGACATCATCACCACGGAAAAGCTGATCGGGCTGGATGTGAACGATAAAGTGACGCTCAACAAGGTGCTGATGCTCGGGACGGCAGAGGAGACGGTCATAGGTAAGCCGCCCATCGTGCAGGATGTGCTCTCATTAGATGCCTGCTCTGCCCGCCGGGTGCTTCCATCTCCTAGTCATTCAGCACCGGAGCAAGCTGAACTGCTTTGCTGTGTGGACTATTCAGGCCGCCCGCTGATTCCCAATGCGCACGTGGTCGCGGCTGTGGAGGTGCCCCCTCCCCCCCACCCCCTCCCCCCTCCCATCCATCTCCTGCCTCCCCTCCCCACTCTCCTTGCAACCACCGCCGCCGCCATGGAACTCCCACGCGTTTCTGTATGTCCCACCCCCTGCGCTCCTTCAGCATGAGACGCCTGCATGCCATGTTCACATCATCCCCCTCCATGCCATGAGCTCACAGTCTCACCGCTTGATGCAGGAAAACTTCCTTGACGCCAAGAAGACCATATTCAAGTTTCGGCGCCGAAAGAACTCGAAGACGTTGAAGGGACATCGCCAGGTACCGTCTGCTGCTGCCCTTGCCTTCCCAAACTGTAGATGCCCTACACACCAGAGTGGAAGACTAATCCCGTGGTTGCAATCACACACCGCTCATCATGTTGCGTCCCCTTGCAGTCCCTGACGAATCTCCGAATTCTGGAGGTATCTAGCGCCGAGGTGGAGCAAGATGTCGCCGCTTAGCAGCCATAAACTCTGCTGTGGCTGAGAGGTCGATGGATCATTCATTTGGAGTTCAAATGCCGTCTCCGCAGTGTAACAGCACCCGCACGACAGTATTCCATGCTCGCGCCTGGCATTTCGCACGCTCTGGAGCTGAGACTGTAGTCGACAAGACAGTTTGAAGACGGCCGCAGACCCCCGTCTGAGTAATGAAATAGCAAACGCACGAGACACCGATATCTTTGGGCGTTCACACGAGCGGGAGACATCATTGGCAGATGTGTCAGGCGTGCCCAGTACATGACGCGGCACTTACGTAAACCCTAAACACCATACTTAGGGGTCGTCAAGATTCTGCTGTATTTTTGTATCATCGCGGAGACGGGCGCAGGTAACTTTATTCGCCTCATTGTTGTCATAATAATTCCCTAAATATTGAAATTCATCGATGTTCCCAAGGGAGCTCGGGTCCGTATGCAGACGCTATCTGGTCGCTACTATCAAATATCTGTCACATGCGGAAGAAGATATCTGATTTTGTGGTTTGATGTGTGGATATCCTCGATCGTAGATATGGCGTTTGATTTTGTGGTTTCGGTTCATCTGGGTACACATCTATGCGCACGAATGAGAGGTATTTCATCAGGGCAATTTCGAATCCAAAGCCATTTACCCTCGTCGTCGTGTCGGGGTACTCTCTCTGCCGGGTGGACGAGGAGGGTCTTCTACCAGTAGCACGATGCCGGTTTGGGTGCTCTGTTGTGCTGGTTAATTGTGGTGATGGAAGTGTTCGTATCGACATTGTGGTGCTGTAATCGCTATCGACATTGCGCTGGGTCGAGAGCGCGGAGAGATGTGCATCTGAAGGATAACGACTACCTGACAGTAGGATTTAATAATCGTACTGTCTTATGCGTGTGCTCGTGCCCACTCTGCGTCTTCTCATGTTACTGCTTCCACCCCGCAGTCGCTGTAGAGGACCTTTCTGATTGCCTTTTACTTTGGTGATTTCCGATATCGCCTTCTGCTGCTAGCTCATGTAAGTATATTTAATAATCGTTATACGCACCGCGGGTGAATTTCTCGCCGCGCGCGGCAGCCGCACAGTGGCTGGCCCGCTTCCAGCCGGGTTCCTTGACAAAAACCCTAATAAACAAACAATAATAATATATTCCGTCCGCCCGCCGCCGCCCGCTGTGGCTGTACAGGTTTTACATCCCTAGCCTCGTATAGAAGCATTTCCTTTCACCTCGCAGTTGCTGTAGAGGGCCTTTCTAATTGTCCTTTTGTGGTGATTTCCTGATATCGCCTTCTGCTGCTAGCTCATGTAAGAATTATGTTTATCCCTGATTTATTAATACCGCCAGAATAACTATGTACCATTATTACATACGGTGAACGTGCACAACGTGCCGACGAGTCCGCTGTGCTGGGTACCGCTGGTCCGCTGTTTTTAGCTGTAGCGACTTTTAGTCGCTCGTACACTTTAAATACGGAAGCGCCGAATACGGTATACGAGACTCGAGTAAAATGGATGACTGGGTATTAATGAGTCGCAGCAAGATCGAGGGCACATCATCTACCTATTGATACATTGCCGATTATTTTCTCGTACGAAGAGCAGCGCAGTCGTTCGTCGGAGCTCTCGTGTATCCTGCGCCCGATCTTCGTCTTGATGGCGGCTGCCGCGGATACAACTCAAGTCGATACTGTACATACATCATCGTCGCCTCCGTCGGACCAGTCGTCGCGAGCGGTCGCCGTGCACCTACGAAGCAGGCGGCAGCTGGATGGTAATCAGCTTATTGTCCACTGCAGCCAACTCGACGTCCGCACTGCTTATTTTGTCGACATCTCTCCAGCACACCGCAGCGAGGTCGAAGCCGTCGCTGTTGTGGGCTTCCCCTCGGACGCCTGCGGTTGAAGGCTTAGGCTTTGCTCCGTGCGCACCTGCGAGGTAGCACACCATGGCGACCGCGAAGGCCCTGGAGGCCAAGCACGAGAAGATCCTGCGCGCGCTCAGCAGGCAGCCAGAGAACAAGCGCTGCATAAACTGCGAAACCTTGGTAGGGATTCCGGCCCGGCAGCGCTGCTAGCGACTTGTACTGCGCGGGGGGCTTCCACCTTTCGCAGTCACCGCGACCGTTGTCTCTGCGGGTGCAGCGCCTAGTCACGTGCCAGAGCGCTCTATCATTTTTTGTTCGGCAGTACTTCGCTGGCTGCCTACCTAATATCCGGATTCAATTCCGAGTAGCAAGACTTGGCCGTCCCGCTCCTCGCATGTGCGCGTAGACTTCACAGAGTAGCTCCGCAGTCTCCTCGCGGAACATGAGGGCACGGGTGCGCCGACCTCCATGCCGCTCACTGCCGCGGGTTTGTCGCGCAGGGACCCGGGTACGTGGTGATGGACCTTCGCATCTTCGTGTGCACCTCCTGCGCCGGCATCCAGTGAGCGCCAGCGCCAGCGCCAGCCGCGCCCCAGTGCCGCCCCTCCCGCGATAGCACCCTGCCAGCGCCGCCCGCTGCATGCTGACACTTAACGCCTAAAGTGCCTCACCGCCGGAGCGGGGCTCCTCCCACTGACTGACCGGCTGTGCTTCGACCTGCGCAGCCGCAACTATGGGCACCGGGTGAAGTCCATCTCGATGGCCACCTTCACGCCGCAGGAAATCACCAACATGCAAAACGGCGGCAATCTGGTGCGTCACCTTACCCACTCCCCCACCCCTGTCCCTACCTTTTCATGTTGCCTGGTTGTTTCACTATTCCTATGCAGTGTAACAGTGGCGCTCGCTGCGCAGCTTGCGGAGGCGACGTATTTGGCACGATGGAACCCGTCGAGTCATGCGAAGCCAACGGACAGGTAGCCAGCCCAGCGCGCAACCCGTGCTGCCAACTGCCACGCGAACGTGCGCTACCTGCTGGTGTGTTGATAGCGGTGCGCCATGCCCAGGAGCGATGCAAGCTTGAAAAAGTGGATTGCGTCGGTGTTCCAAGAGAAGCGCTACTACACCGAGCACCCGGAGATAACACAGGTGCGCATGCGGTGTTCGATGCCAATGCGAGCATACTTGAGCTTCCCAGCTTGGCCACATCACGTGCTCAGGCCCCTCAACCCCCCTTTCCCCCCCGACCACTTCAACGCCATGCCGCCGATCCTCACCCGTCCGACAGGATCCCGCTCGTGCCTCTGACTTGCATGCCTCGGACAGCGGGCAGCACATTGCCGGCCTGGCGGAAGAGAAGGCGGAGCCGGCAGCAAGCAGGTGCGGCGCAACATGGCCACCCGCGGGGCCGCCGCCGTAAGCCTTGCCTGCCTGCCGAGGACGGGGTGCTCAGTGGCTCAGTGCTCTGGGACGTCGCTCCGCGCAGGATGGCGCAGCTGTCCCTCATCAGCATCGACGATGACCCGGCCCCGCCAGCACGTACCGAGCCGGTTGCTGCCGACGCGGGGGATGACTGGGCCAGCTTTGGAAACGACAACTCCGACTTTGCCGCCACGGCGGCCTCCAACCACAGCCAGCTGGACTCCTCCCGCGACGCCTCCCTCGACGTGGGTCAGTATAATTTCGACGCGCCCCCCACCGCCGCGCCCGCTCCCCCGCCGGCCGAGCAAGGCTGGGCTGTTTTTGGCGACGCGGCGCCGGTTGGTGCGCCAGCCACCGCGCCTGCCTCGTCCGCGCCGGCTTCGGGCGGAGGAGGCTGGGCCTCGTTCGACTCCCAGCCCCCTTCGCAGCCCGGGACGGCCCTGCAGCCTCCGGCCGTCACGTCGCCGGCAAACAGCGGCAGGAAGGAGCTCCCAAGCGACCTCTTTGCGGACCCGGGACTCTCCGCTCCTGCGTTCTACGGCCAGGGCCCGTACGGCGGCGCACCGCCGGGCGGCAGCTTGGCTCCCATCCCGCCTGGGTATGGGTACGGCGCGAATCCTGGCTACAGAGCAGCGGGGCCACCGGGAAGTTATGGCTTCGGGGGTGCGGCGCTGGCTCCGCCCCGCCAGATGGGCGGCCAGATGCCGCCCGCCGGAGGCAACCCGTTCGACACCGCGTTCGGAGGCCCGCAGGCGGCCCCCGGCCTGGGCATGACGCTGCAGCCGGCCGCAGCCGCACCGCCGCCCGGCGCGGGCCAGAACCCCTTCGCGCTTATTCAGGAGGAAACAAGCTCGGCGCCGTCGACCAACCAGGACCTCTTCACCGACCTGATGTCGGGGGTAGGGGGCACCAAGGCTGCCGGGGCGGCATCGCTGCCGCCTGCGGCGCATTTCGGCCTGAGCGCGGCGCCACCGAGCTCATCGATGGGGTGGGGGGGCAGCCCGGCGAGCAGCGCCCCGCCCCCGTGGAGCCCCAGCGCCGCATCGGGTGGCATGCAGCCACCCGCCGCTTCGTGGGGCGCTGCCCCCCAGCCATCCCAGCCTCTCCAGCAGCCATTCTTCGCTCCGGGCGCCGGTACCACAGCTGCGCCCGCGGGCTACGGCGGGTTCGCTCCCGGACAGTTCACGGCCTCGCCCTCCAGCTCCGCGCCGAGCCCGCCGCAGTACGGCATGCCCCCAAGCACCCAGCCTTCCTTCCAGCAGCCTCTAGGCGCCGACTGGTGAGGCCCGCCTGACCCCTCGTGCGCACTACTGACTGCTACGCAGTGTGGCACGCTCGTGCCACATGCCATCACGCTGCCCTGACACTCACTGTCTATGGCTGTCGCATCCCCACAGGACGGCTGGCTGGCAGGGAATGGGCGCGACACCGGTTCAGGTGCGCCCTCCCCCCCCCCCCCCCCCTCCCCCCCTCTTTTCCATTCCACTGCACTGATGCCTCTATGCGCGAGAAAGTGGGGTACATATTCCTACTGGTAGCCAGCAGCCCCGCGATTGACACCAGGATGAAGAACGTTTTTGCACATGACCTGGGAATCAAATACACATGGCCAGGGCAAATACGACCACCCTCCGCTCTTACATGCCTTTTGACCCCAGGGGTTACACACAGTCTGATATGTGGGGAAATCGCATAAACCGTGGCGGTGGGCTAACACCTTTGGATTGTGTCAACGCGCAGGATCACGCCGGCAATGGGAATCCCTTTGCGTGATTGGCGCATTCGCTGCGTTCATTGGCAGCGCCGCCCCTGCCCGCATGCGAGATGTAATGGTTACAAGCACTGTCTCTGTATGAGTCTCGTCCCCAGTGGCTGCCTGCGTGCCTGGCGTACACATGGGCCGTTGTGCCATCTCAAGTCATGGAAGGGGGCGGGACCCACAAGGGAAAAAAATGGAATTGATTTCACGGGCTTCTTTGTGAAAGTTTAAGCAAAACGTATTACTATGGGTAGTAATACTTGATAACGAAAAAACACACGATGATTCTCAAGTTTTACCCGTACTTGGTGATGCGATCTGGATAGGTGTCTAGGTTTGAACCAACCCTGAACCGCAAACCCCTAAACCCAACCCTTTCTGGATAACAAATTTATCCTTATTGCGATCGACGAATGATACAGAATTTTATTATATACATCCCTCCACATCCCTCCTAGGTAAGGTCCATTTTCTGCCGAATCTGAGTTTGTGAAAGATAGGGCAACTGAATCTAGGGTTTGTGACCTGAAACCCGGGAATGTTGCATATATTCATAGTCAGCCTTTACCATCATAGGGTCAAATAAGACATTGCTACCCTAACAACTGTGCTACACAAGTCGATTTGGCGCCACATGGGCGTTTCCAGTAGTAAAGATTACCATGTTGCATCTGCATTTTCGCGCGGGGCGCTGTCACCGGCTCTGAGTGGTACTCGCCCTAGTGCCTCGTCCGGATATGTTGTATGGCACGAGTATACAACACAAGTATACAACACAGGTCGCGTCGGCATTATTAACGGATTGTAAGTATAGTTACATGAGCTAGCTGCAAAAGGCGATCAGGAAACGCCTTTTGCAGCAATTGCGCGTTAGGCAGTATGCTGGCCTCTTCTATGTAGCGCTGCAGGACCATGATGCACTCCAACCGCATTGCTGCAGCTCCATTCCATTTTTCCGCTTGTAGGTTTCACGAGACTTGACGTTGAACTCGTCGCACACATATAAGGCAAACGTCCACTACAGCAATTGCGCAGTGGAAGCAGCACCAAAAGAGGGTGCGAAATGAGCACGCCGGGCAGACGCATCAGACTTGGCCGTCTGCACTCCGGCAGAGAGAATGCCGCCCAAGGTATTACCATGCACGCAAGCAAAGACTCGTTGCAACATCCCCCGCCGCGCGCTCGACAAGTGATGGTGGAACTCGGCGGGCTGGCTTGCGACAAAGTTCCGAAGAGCCTGGACGGAATGACCACGAAGGAAGCATGAAGTTAAGGCGGAAGGATCGCCAGGGAATTGCGCACAACAGCTAGTACCACCGCGAAGATGTAGACCACCGTTAAAGCGGATTTTCCGAGGCGGCCGCGGTCCTCCACCACAAAGGGTAGTACCGGTGAACACCCCTGCACTGGGATGGAAGACGCCTGGTTCGCCGCCAGCTTGTTGTGCTCCGCCTCACGGTCGCCGCAATCCTCGGGTTGCACCATCGGGGGTCGTTGCCCCAAGTGGGGGTTGTGGAGGATACGCACGCGAGATCGATCATGTGATCGCACGCCGGCCCCCCCACCCCGCCAGCGTCAAATCTGACGGCCGCGAGCGGTCCGTAGGGCGCAGCCCGCTCGTCTCAAGGGTCAAGTCGCCGACTCCCGAGCGGTCCCGGTCGAGCACCGCCCCGACTTCAATCGCCACGGAAGCCCACAAATTGCGCGAAGCGCTATGCATGCGATGCTTAAAGTTCGCAACGGGGCAGATGGGCAGGTGATCCACGACGAAATCCGTAGCGTTCCGGTTCGAGCCATCCGTAGAGCTAAGCCAGAAGGTGTCAATACCACACACGGGGCGAGGGCATGTGACAAGCGTGGAACCCCCGCGCAAGGCGAAAGCCCATCACCTGCGCAGCGGCGGCCGGATAAACAGCATGGAGAATCTTGCGGGATGACTCGTGATCCGACAGGAAAAGCGATAGGGAGCCCGCCATGCACGCGTTGTACAAGCGCAGGGTATCAAGTCGTGAAGCCGCGGCACCCGTGCGCTAGAAGCCAAGAGCGAGGAGGGCCACGAAGTCACGCAAGCGAATCGCACAACTGAGGTGGCGTTGGACAACCATGGTCGTCGTAGTGGGTTGATCATCGGAGGCAGCACCCGTACCCGTACCCGAGGGCGGAGCTATAGTACCGTCTGGCTGCGGTTTTGGTAGAGAAGGAGTTGCCATTGACGGAGGGGGTGCCACTGATTGGCGAGGCGACGGTATCTTGAGAGCTGCAGAAGCGCATATAGAAACGGTTTGGCAATACTCATCGTACCACCGATAGGAAGCGATTGCTGGGCAGCAGAGGCGGACTCACCAATACCAACTCCATGAGGAGTGGCCCGTAAAAGGAGATGTGGCGACGCGCAGTCCTCCGCTAGTGCTCGTACCCGTACAAGCCGTAGTACCAGGTGATGGATCCGGTGCAGCGATGGTCGCAGCATGCCGACCGTAAGTAACTGGAAGATCTCGTCGTGGGCGTGCCCGTACTATGCGACGCGTGCGCGCCGCACATCTGCTTTGCAGGAACGTAGTGACCGCTCGCACAGTCTCGTATACGCGGCGCGTCTCGCGCGCCCATGCATGGCAAAGCACGTAGCCACGGACGACACCTCGGCGCGAACCGCCTCGTTCAAGTAAAGGGTCAAGGGGCCCGTACTCCCGTTCCAACTTTGGCAGGACGACAACCGATTGCTCAAAGTAAAACGCCACAAGGGCCTCAGACTGCAGCAATGCCATATTCAAACCGCCAAAATCTGCGGGCATACTCATTTGGACGATCACATCCTCCATTTGCGGTGCAGACTGGTCGCAAGCGTCCGAACCAAAATGCAACCAATGTCCAAGCAACGAAAATGCAGCCGAAATGTTGGCGGCGTCCACGGCCTCCAGGAAAGGGTCTAGCTCCGACTCGCGGCGGCATCATGCGGCTAAGGAAGCCGGTCTGCCGCGCCTCGCATACGACCAGCATGGCCCCATGGTGGCAGCCGTATCCCGACGTGCCAAAGGAGGCGATGCGCTCCAGCAGCGCGGCGTGGGCCACCCGGCGCCGCCCCAACTCACCGGTCATCCACTCAGGGTAATGGCTATCAAGAGCACCCCAGGTACACGGCGCCATCATGGACAAGGTCGTCGCCCGGGGTACGAAACCCTCCTGGGGCCAACCTCGCCCGCAATGCCCGCAACTCGGCCTCGCTGTCACCGGGGTGACGGACATACCGCGCGTCTTATTGTCATGTACCACCAGTCCGACTTGCAAAAGCTCCGTACAGTACTCGTCAAAAACACGCGGAACGTGGCAGTAGCCGAGTCGTAATCATCCGCGAAACTCTGACAGAAAATAGCAGCGGCGGTATGAGCCACAACCGCTTGCACCGGGCCCGCGATAGCGAGGCAGAAATATAGCGGGGCCAATACATCATCCTGGCGCACACCCGTACGAGATTGTAGGGTGGCGCGCAAAGGACCGGGATCATCCGGCGCGTATAGTAGTACATGTCGCTAGGGCGATCGTACAACATCCGGAAAAAGAAAATGAAGACGCGGGTGCTGAAGCAAGCCGTATTAAAGTATTGCACCCCGGGATACATTATACCTCATTGAAGGCATTCCGAATATCTAGTAGGAGTAGTAGCCCTCTCCTGCCAGTACCACACCCGCCGAAAACATGCAGCGCCACCCACATGCTCATATATGCTGTCTCACAGCATGCTCCCGACTGAAAGCTGCCTCCCGCGCATCCGCACCCGCCTGCACGAGAGCGTGGGGGGAGGCCATGCGCACCAGCACGGAGCCGATGCCAAGCGGGCGTACTCGCAGCGGCTCGCCGGACGGTCTTCGCCCGCTCCTCGCGCGCGGCGGGGTCGTCCTTGTGGAGCGCAAAGACGGTGCCGCTCGCCAAGAAAGCCGTAGTGCGCGATTGGCCCCGCCCCGCCAGGCAGCGGTTCTCCCACATGCGCCACGAAGGTACGTCTAGGTCCCTGATGTGCTCCCAACGCCACCAATCTACATGCCCAGCGGAAAGGCGGAGAGCACGGCGCAGATGAACCCGCCTCTGGTCCTCCCCCCACCGCCGAACATCATCCGCATTGCCACCCCATGACGGCGGCGCCCGCCGCAGGTCCGGCGGCTCCTCGGGAGAGAGAGTACCCCGGGTCGGTGGGAGCATGAGACGGATAAGGGCACGTAGGACAAGGATCGAGCGCCGCAGCGGCGATCATACCTGGCATACCCTTACATACTGTCCGGCATACCTGCTGGCAGACAACATACATGGCGAGCCCGCGGCGTAGCTCCTGCGCATCGGCGAGTTTCGCCGCTCGGCGGTGAGCATCTACCACCGCCGCCGGCACCCCATCCGCCGCAGGATCGGCGCCCCCCATCGGCGCCGCGGCCTCTTCAAAAGCCGCCCGCACCCTCGCAGACCGCCGGCGCTTCCGCGGGCGGGCACTCCGAGACGTGCCCGCCGGCACCTCCCCCGCCTCCATCCGGTAATTGTGTAACTCGCCGCCATCCTGCGACTCGCGCCACAATTGCTGCATCCCGCACACCGAGAAGCCGGCACGCACAGCATCCCCCGCCTCCCACAGCCGCACTCGCCGCTCCGCCAATTTCCGCACCGCTGCGGGGCTGCGGGATGAGTTGGGTCGTAGTATTAGCCCCGCAAATACGCAGAAAGCGCCTTCGGCCCCGTACGACCGGTCGTCGGTAGGAGTGAAGCGGTCAACATAGTGTACGGTCTAGCAGGGGGAAGAGGACATGCCGAGCCGCGGGACGGACGCCAACAGCCATACCCCGCAGCGGCGTACATGGCATCATGCGGTAGTAAGACGTCATGGGTAGCGCACCACCGAGCGGTGGCCGCGAGGGCGGCATCATATGGGCGGCTGAGGCAGCAGCCGGCTCGTTGTGCTGGCGTTGCAGCGCCATCACGCTAGCTGCCGACGCCGGGAGAGCCACACCGGGGAGCGGAGCC
The DNA here is from genome assembly GCA_006384855.1 of Tetraselmis striata. Lineage (NCBI taxonomy): Eukaryota > Viridiplantae > Chlorophyta > Chlorodendrophyceae > Chlorodendrales > Chlorodendraceae > Tetraselmis > Tetraselmis striata. Next base: position 30,664 of record VCJN01001484.1, read on the forward strand.
GTGGGAGGGGGGGGGGGGGTGCCCCGGTGGCGGTCTAGTCCGTGCGGCGGTTGACGCCGTAAACCGCGAGCTCTTGGGTTGTCATGTGGCGGTGCCGGGTCCAGCAGGCGACGCCCTTGCGTCTCTTGCTCGGGATGCAAAGAGGGATGCCGCAGTCCAGACACATGTGCGAGGCCCAGCCCACCTTTTCGGTATCAACACGGCACATAGTGCAGCGGGTGGACTTGGTGGCGTTTGTCGTTGCCGGGTGTATGCCAAGGTGCATGATGCTATGTGGCAACATGGGCGGTTCGTGGATGCCGTCGTCCCACCTTGTGCGGAATGTGTTGTTTGCGACAGACTCCATGACTTCACCAAACGGCGTGGCCCTCCGTCGGAGTAATGTGCCGGGGGCAGCAGGGGCTTGATACTGGCGGCCACACGGCTCTTGAGCTGGATAGGTTGCCTCCTAGTGAATCCGTCCACTCGGTGGGTTGGGAGTGGTGGCCGCATTGCACTGACCAATATGCCGAGTGACCCGACCGGTCCCCGAGCAACTTTATTAGTTTAGTTATCAGTTTAGTTTAGTTTGATTAGTTAGTTATCCTATTTGGGGCTTCTCGACGTCCCCTGGCGATTTGGTAGTCATCATGACATTTCTGCGTATAGTATTGGGCGTCTACTTTCTGCAGTATACATATACTACATTTGTTGTATACAGACAACACTCTTGGACGAGGCACTAAGGAACGTAAAGGCGGAACACAAGCCTAGGTCTCTGTAAAGACGCCTTAGACACCGACAGGGCGTTAGCCTAGACGAGCTATGCTGCCGGTCTTGCCTGCACTCCGTGACTATTGGTCAGTATTTGGATAATACTTTTTGGTTACAGGGAGAGCGTCAAGAGAATGCGCGCTAAGTATTTGGATGCTTCCACCCCGCAGTCGCTGTAGAGGACCTTTCTGCTTGCCTTTGATTTTGGTGATTTCCGATATATCGCCTTCTGCTGCTCGCTCATGTAAATATATATTTGGATGTATGACCTTCGGCCGCCGCCACGCTGCCCGATATGTTACGCAGTATTGACCACTACCATCAGCCCTTACTACATAGTTACTACGTCACGCACGCGCACGGGTGAACCAGCACGCATATAACGCATATATAACGTGGAACAAGCACGCATATATCGTTATGTTTCTGCCCCTCCAGCAGGCACGGTACAGTGCTCACCTGCTACAATCCCCGCCTCACGCCGATTTTCGTCTCTTACACCGTCACTGTCTCGTCTTTTGCACAGGCTCGGCCTATGCGCGCGTTTCACATGCGAAACAAGGGGGACGAGGGGCGAGAAGTCCCCCCCCCCCCCCCCCCCCCCCCCCCCGCGCGCTAGTCGCACGCACTATTAGTGCTGACCCGCACACCCTAAGCTACTCCCTTTGGGCGTCGTCTAGACTTCGTGGCGACGTGTACAGATTCTTCTTATGGGCAGTTGCTACTGCAAGACTCATCTGCTTCCTTTGGCAGCGCTGCATTATGTGGCAAAGTGTATCGTGACTGGCGAGGTGCGCACAGCATATATAAGAATGGCAATAAATAAAATAATGCGGTGCTGCTCCACAGCCTCCAACTTATAGCGGGGTGTTTCCCACAGAAGGCGGCGGGATCACAGTGCACCGAGGTGGGACCCCTAAGTGGGACCCATAACACAGACGCCTAAGGAGGACTACCGACTGAAGACGAATATGAGTACAGCTGGAGGTACGGGGCGCAGGACTTACAATGCAGCCTGCCGCAGCTAAGTAGCCTAATATGAGAATTTAGACAAGGACAGCACCTAACGCAGATGACGCGGCCTAGCGCTAGTCGCACGCACTATTAGTGCTGACCCGCACACCCGTGCGCCGCGCGCTAGGCCGCGTCATCTGCGTTAGGTGCTGTCCTTGTCTAAATTCTCATATTTTGCTACTTAGCTGCGGCTGCAGTGTAAGTCCTGCGCCCCGTACCTCCAGCTGTACTCATATTCGTCTTCAGTCGGTAGTCCTCCTTAGGCGTCTGTGTTATGGGTCCCACTTAGGGGTCCCACCTCGGTGCACTGTGATCCCGCCGCCTTCTGTGGGAAACACCCCGCTATAAGTTGGAGGCTGTGGAGCAGCACCGCATTATTTTATTTATTGCCATTATTATATATGCTGTGCGCACCTCGCCAGTCACGATACACTTTGCCACATAATGCAGCGCTGCCAAAGGAAGCAGATGAGTCTTGCAGTAGCAACTGCCCATAAGAAGAATCTGTACACGTCGCCACGAAGTCCAGACGACGCCCAAAGGGAGTAGCTGTATACTTCGCAACGAATCCTGCCCACGCTCGTGGCCAAGGTCACCGCCCAAGGGCCGCTTCATAGGACCCGTGCACTGTTGATCAAAGCTGCCACCGTGCAAGGCTTTGCAGAGAATCGTAACGCTTTCCGTACTGTTCATCGGGTCGCACCGAAGCACGAAAACACGATTTTATTTCTAACAGCCCTCGCGAGTAGGCCGCCCCCGGCCGAGTCGTGCACACCCCCTTCTCTACCCGTAGGTGGATCTCGGGTCGGGGCCAACGCATGGTCGATATCGTACAAGCACGTATATGGCTGCTGCCCGGCGGTGACAGCAGGCGCTGCCGGTACTGCGAGTATCATTTGAAAAGCCCCCCGTGGGCCTCCCGGTCGTCACGAGATCCGAGGACCCGCCACAACCGGCCACCCCGCTAAGCCCCTACCGCGTGGATATGGGGGGTGGTGCCGCCATGCATAAATGAAATTGTTGATGGCAATGCGGCTACAACGCGGCACTATTGGCTCTACCGCGCTATATCACAGCATCCGGGCCAGGGCGTACAACCCTTAGCACCATGCATGCACGCGCACAGCCTCCATGCAGCCACTGAATATTATAGGCACCTACCATGGGTATGTCAATTGAATCCGTTGACCCCATTCTTATGTCGAGGGGTGTACATATAAGGCACCAATCTGACCATATACAAGATGCACAGTTATTATGAAATAGCAGCAGCGAGGCGAGTAACTACATGCAGCAGCAGTCGCAAATCTTCCTCCAGCACGCACTATATTTCTGCGCTGCCTAAACATGACATAGATATGATGAGGGTATAGGCTGGCCTAAACGGCTTATGGAAACAAACATCATGGCGCATCATGGGACTCCGGCGAGTCTCGAATGAAACCGCGATGAATCCGCTCACTGGGTATAGACCAGGATGGGCGGCAGTAAGTGCTGCAGGGTGGGATACAGTACAGGTACGACCCCCAAAACGGGTAGTTGCACCGTAGGAACGTGGGCCGCGCAACCCGCACAAGGTCGCAGAGCGTTCGCTTGTTGCTAGTCGGAAATGGCGGTATCACACGACACGGCGTGTGGTACTTTCCAATAGAAGATCATTGCCTGGAGTGCTTACTACTCACCACGCTGTACTCCCGGCGCGCTACATCGGTGCCAGTTGTCACCTAATGCCCCTGGCATGCGCCATCGCTAATGTATAACTGCAATAACGATGTCAAATATACAGATACATTAACAAAATATTGTGTAATCTAATACGTAAAACATCATGACAGATATCCATGTAAACATGTTTATAATATCCACGATAGCGATGCTGTTGCCGGGGGAGGAAGGGGGGGGGGGGCATGCCGGGTGTGGTTGGAGCTGCGGGGGACTGAATTGCTGCAGGACAGGAATTCTGACTGCAGCTGGTGTGGACCTGGTCGGCTCGGTCGGGGCGGGCCCTTCCCCGGGGTCGAATGGCCAAGACAGCGTGCTTTGTTTCAACTGTGGCCCGCCTCTCGTTTCCATCTTGTCACCGCGCACAACTCAACAGCGCGCGCCCGCCATGCGTGCTTCCCGCGAGGAGCTTTGCTTAAAGACGTGGTGCAGCCGCAGCGCAACCGGCACCGCCACCGAAGTACCTTTGCACTGGGGCTTGGCTGCTCGTGATTTTCAAGATGGGCAAAGTCGACGTGGGCATGATGGCTCGGTAGAGCTCCGCTGCCCGGCTGTGCGCGCCGGGTCGAGGGAGCCGCATTCTCACGACCTCGGCGCACACGAGTCGGCGCTCAGCTCCACGTCGGTGTCTCGCCCCAAAATGTCCAGGCGCACAAACAGCGCCCTTTTGGGGCGCAGCTGCAGGCGGCAGCACATCAACCCACATCACATCAGGAAGGGCATCGGTAGGGCGCACATGCCAGCTACATGTCTCGATCAACCACGCCAACTTCCTCCAATGAGATGCCACAGTCGCTAACATTTCCTCACTGGGGCTCCGGTCGCAAGAGTGATATTCGGACCATAAATTCGGGGATTTTGTGCTCTACTTAATGTTCTCCTTATGTAATTCTGACATATGTTTCCATACAATTATTAATATTCTGCTTTGTGAGGGGTTAAATAAAACAGGAACATGTCAATATGTACGCACCATCACACCCAAACGCATGATTACAGCTTCGGTGGGGGGGGGGGGGGGGGACATCGCTCACCTCGAGCACGGTCCCCCGCAGTGTCTTGAAGGGGCCGTCCACGACTTCGACGGGCGCGCCCGGCGCCAAGGACGACGGCGCCTGCCTTGAGCGCGCCGGCGCGGTGCTGCCGCTTTCCCAATCGTCAGCATCCCCATTCGAGTTGGCCCAGCCGCGCCCCGCGTTGCCTCCTTTCGCGGCGCCTGAAAAAAGCACGACTTGGCATCAGCGACCGCCATTGCGCCACTCCGAGATCAGAGTGCATCTCAGGCGGCCATCGCATCTTGACACGCGTCCACGCTCACCGTTAGCGAACGGCACGTCCTCTTCCTCGAAGAGACCCAGGTCCTCTGTCTCAGTCTCCTCGAGCCAGGACAGGAAGTCTCCGGCCTCAGAGCTCGCGGCGCCCTTTGCCGGGCTATCGGCGTCATTTCTCGGCCCGCCGCCCTGGCTCCCAAACTCGTCGTCGAAGAGGTCGTCGTCCAGCCATTCGTCCTTCCCCGGGGCCCAGGTGTTGCCCTTGCTGACGTAGACGTTGCGCCCGTCGTTCGTCATGCCGCCCAAGCGGACATTCTCGCTGACCTCCTGGTCCTGCACGATGTCGCCCCCGCTGTACCAGCCGCCATCGTCCGCCTCCCAGAAGTCCTGCTCGTCGTACTTCCGGCTCCCGCGGCCCGGCTTCTCCTTGGGGCGGGACTCGCTACCCGGCGCAGCGCCGGAGGCGCGCTGGGAGAACCCATCTGCGCCATCCAGGGCGCCGGCGTACGCTGCCTTCTGCCGGCTCATGGCGTCCTTCTGCAGCAAGTACTGGGCGCCGTGGATCTGATACGGGCTGGTGTACTTGGCAGGCCGCCCCATGGCCACTTCGATCTTGGCCTCCAACTGCACGGCAAATGGGGGCGTCAGGCAGAAGGCCGCAAAACTATGCAAGCGGGTGCCACGAAGTTTGCCAATGATGGCCGGCATGAGAGGTGGGCATCACGCCCAATGGCACACATTACGCACCACATCCCTCTTGGCGATTTGCAAAAGCATCCGTTTCATGCGCTCATTCTCAAAGTCCTCGTCAGTTACCAGGATTGGCTCGTCGTCATCCGTCATCTCATTCTCCGCGTCGCTGCCTATGTCTTGTATGAAGAACTGTCGACATCGCAGCAACGGGTCAATACACGCCATCACGCATCGCCCGATGTCATTGTCAACTTGACGCAGCTGTGTGCCGCTGCGCGTCGGCAGCCGCGCGCACCTGCTGGGCGTCGGTGTACTGCTCAATGGATAGCGGCTGCGGGAGATCGCCAGACTCGGGGGCCCACGCGGGCTTGCCCTTGATGGCCTGCATACCATGGCGCAACAGAGGGCATGCGCTAAGCAACACGACTCCAAGCACATTTACATAAGAACTGGCCTTAGACGGGAGCCTCACCTTGCCGGTGGTGAACGTGGCCGGAATAGAGTAGATCATCTGTGGCACATGGCGGCATCGGGCCTGAGTCATTGCGCCAGGGCAACCGGCGCAGCGCGATTCACGATACTCTCCGCACCAGTGGGCCGCACCTCAGCAATGTCACGCGTCATGTAGCAGGACACCAGCAAGTCGCCGTGCTCGTAGTGCACTTGCTCTGTCTTCACGTTTCCAGTGACCTCGTTCCTGATGAAGCGCGTCCTCTGCAGCGCGCGGACGTCCACATGCCGAATCTTCTCCTGTATCGCCCGCGTCTGCAAGTGGCGATGGGCGGCCGGTTGCGTCTGGTGAGCGGCAGGGCAGGCATGCGCGCCCTGGGGTGCCGAGGCAAGCGCGGCAACGCCACACTACTCACATCTTGGTCTTTGCTGCCGGCCTCGTCTCCTCCCTGCTTCATGCTGTTCTTGATGTAGTTCAGCACGATAGTGGCAACCTGCAGGCAGCAGTGATGCACTTTAGCCCCAACAGGGAAGGCAGACTCGATGAGCAGGCCTGTAAGCAACGCACAGGGTGGCGGTTGTGATGGATGTGGGCAGGCCGAAGGAGGAAGGGGGGGGAAGCACCGTTTTCTTGGTCGCCTTGTCCATCGTCGTTACCAGGTAGTGGGTCAGAGTGTCCGGGATCTTGAAGTCCCCCCTACGCAAACACATCCACACGGCCCATTTAGCAGCAAACGCACTCCAGCAATGTGAATATCATAACAGACTGAACAAGTACGGGGCGCAGCGATGGAAGGCGCACCGCTTCTTCGGAACAGCAGGGAGTTGCGGCGCCGCGACCTCTTGCTCCTTCCTGCGCTCCGCCTGCTTCGCGACCGACTCGGCACTCGGCTGATTGACGGTCACCCGCTCACTTTCCTGTGCGTGTGGCAAGCACACACAGGGGTCCTTCTCATGCTCCGCTGGTGGACAGCCCATCTGGGCCGTTCAGCTCAGGATTGAGGAGCCCTGAATATGGGCCGATCTTTCTGACCATAACACACCCAAAGCGTAGCCAAAGACAGAGCGAGGCAGCGCATATTCGCTGAAAGTGTGATTCATGAATATATTCGTAATCAAAAGATGCTGTACGACTGGGGCATACAGCGTACAATTCCTGTCAGGCTGATGTCCCCGAGCGGGCGAATGATACATGCCGCGATGTAGGTTGCGGTGCAGGTCGGATATCCCTCCCTCTGATGTCCAGAGTCAAGCGCTGCCCCCCGCCCCCCTTCCTGTACTCTCCCCCTGGCCCACCCCTGGTAACCTATGTACTCCCAGCAGCTGTACCCCTTGTGCACACAAACATGTGCATGCCGGGTGGGTAGGGTGGGGGGATAACTTGCCTCCAACGCATTGCCCCAGTCCTCCTGCGCCTTCTCGTACTCTTTGAGCTGAGCACGCGTGAATTTGGACGTGTCGCGCGTCTTTGATGACTGCATGCCGGCGCATGAGCAGGAGGTTGGGGGGGGGGGGGGGGGGGGGGGGCAGTGGGTGAATGGCCTGGAGGCACACCGTTGGCCCATGCGATACAGGGGTGATGGGTGCGGGCAGGACGGACCAACAGAACGCGCCCCTCGGTGTTGCTCAGGATGGATTCCGAGTCCGCTGTCTTCTTCCGCCTGCCTCTCTTCTTGCGTGGCTGCGCCTCTGGAACGGGCGCCTCCCCTGCGTCATCCGCCTGCAGCATGGCAATGACGTCTGCCTTCTTCGCCGCCACCGGCAGCCCCCGCTCCTTGGCGAGCTTCTTCAGCTCCGCCACCCTCATGGAGGAGTACTCCGCAGCGGGGCTGTCAGTCTGCAGGGGAGTGGGATCGGGGACAGCACTGCTGCTGCTGCCGGTATCCGACTCAAGTATGCGGGCAATCATGTCTTGCTTCCTGGTTGGTACCGGTAAACCGCGAGCTTGCAGGATGGATCTCAGCTGCTTCACGGTCAGATTAGCGTATTGCTCAGACGCGCCAGAGGTGTCGGGGGAGACGGAGGCGTCCGCTGCCGGTTGCTGGGCCGCTGTCGCAGTGGAGATACGCTCAATCAGGTCAGCCTTCTTCCCCCTGGAATCCAGCTGAAGCTGAGAGCACAGCTCTTTGAGCTGGGCGACGGTCTTTGATGCCAACGCGTCAGCCCTGAATACAAAGGGGAGGGAGCATAGCTGGCGGCTCAGGAGCTGCGCGCACTGCCTTTGCCGTGACGAAACGCACACGCCTGTAGATGCATAGGATGCCCCTCCCCGCCATATCCACTCTTCCACTGGTTGCCATGTTTGACATCTCTCCGGGGGCGAAAGTGGAATGAAAAGAGAGAGAGAGAGAGAGAGAGAGAGAGAGAGAGAGAGAGAGAGAGAGAGAGAAACAGGGTCCGCTATGAGCATGTACCTGTATTCGTTGGTCGCGGAACAAAGCACGCCCCGAGAGACGGAAGCGCCGAAGGGCAGCCGCGGCTGTCCGTGGCCAAGCACCAAGCCAGGGCGGCGGCGGGCTGGGGGGGCGCCACTCCCGTGCCGTCTCGCAGCTAGCAGAGCGGGCGACATCCGCATGGCGTGAGAGAGCATCATGCTGGCGACGACGGATAGCCTGGCGCGAGGCGACCTACTGCGGAGCCGTCGCCGGTAGTCTGGGCTACGGTTATTCGCCTGTGGTAAGGCTCCAGGCCGTCTTGGCAAAGTCAGTGCCCGTCCGCACCTACCCACCCGCTGCCGCGCCGTACGTCAATGCTTTGGGTTCAGGCATCATCGGACGAGAACTACAGATAGCGACTATTACCTGTACCAGTACCGACGAAGCGACGATGGCGGCCAGCCTGACGCGCAACGGCGCGCCGAGGCGCCGACATTCTGACGAGGCTTCCTCCCCCTCGCCGGCTTCCAGCCCGGATTATAAAGAATAATGTAGTTACATGAGCTCCCTGCAGAAGGCGATCAGGAAACCACCCGAAAAGGCAATAGGAAACGTCCACTACAGCAATTGCGCGGTGGAAGCAGCACCAGAAGATTGTGCGGAATGAGCACGGGCAGACGCATCAGACTTGGCCGTATGCACTCCGGCAGACGACAGAATGCCGCCCCATGTATGTACCATGCACGCAAGCTGAGACTCGCCGCAGCAACCCCCGCCGCGTGCGCGACATGGGATGGCGGTACTCAGCGGGCTGGTTGGCAACAAAGTTTCGAAGAGCCTGGACGGACTGACCACGAAGGAAGCATAAAGTCGGGGCGGAAGGACCGCCCGGGAAGTTGCGCACAGCAAGTAACACCGCGAAGATGTAGATCACCGTTAAAGCGGATTTTCCCAGGCGGCTGCGGTCCTCAACCACAAAAGGGTAGTACGGGTGAACACCCTGCACCGGGGCGGAAGATGCCCGGTCCGCCGCGAGCTTGTTGCGCTCCGCCTCGGTCGCCCCAATCCCCGGGGTGCACCAGGGGGGTTGTTGCCCCAAGTGGGGGTCGTGGAGGATACGCACTACGCGAAATCGACCATGTAGTCGCGCGCCTCCCCCCCCCCCCACCCCGCCCCACACCCCGCCAGCGTCAAATCTGACGGCCGCGAGCGATTTGCTGGGCGCAGCCCACTCGTCTCCAGGGTCAAGTCGTCGGCTCCCTAGCGGTCCCGGTCGAGCACCGCCCCCGCTTCAATCGCCACGGAAACCCGCAGATTTTTCAAAGCGGCATGCATACTGTGCTTGTAGTTCGCGACGGGGCAAATGGGCAGATGATCCACGACGAAATCCCTACACACCGGTTCCCCGGGTACTCGCTAAATGAAATCCTCCCGGGGTTTAAGCTGTGTATAGCGGGGTCACAATCCTGAGATGCAACTACCGAAACGAGTGCGAAATAGTGATTAGTATCCGGTTGATACAGTCAAATATAACGTCATTTGATGAAAACTCAGAGCCCACGTGACCACCCGTCTCGCCAACCCATCCCGCCCCACCGATGCCAATCGAACACACCGGCCGGCACCATCACGCGCATACCGCGGTAGCAGCGCGCTAACGTAGGCACATGGTGGTGTTCAGGTGCCTCGTCTTGTGTGTCGCGGACAGGGATGGGGCTAGCGGCGGGATGATGAGGGAGGAGTGCGAGCGGTCACGTGCTAATATTATGCACGTAGCGCGTGCCACGTAGCCAAAAAGCGTTGCCAGCTACACATCTCGGATTTGAGACCCGTTTACGGTCTTCAGAAACAAGTACCTACGCGAACCGGCGTGTAGCGTTCCTGTTCGAGCGCCATCCGGACAGCGAAGCCATAAGGGATCAATACCACACATGGGGCCGGGGCAAGTGACAGGCGTGGAACCCCCGCGCCGGCGAAGGCCCATCACCCGCGCAGCGGCGGCGGAATAAGCAGCACGGGGAATCTTGCGGGCTGACTCGTGATCCGACTGGAAAAGCGATAGGGAGCCCGCCCTGCACGCATTGTACAAGCGCAGGGTATCAAGTCGCGAGGCCGCGGCACTTGAAGCCAAGAGCGAGGGCCACGAAGTCACGCAAGCGAATTGCACGGCTGAGGTGGCGTTGGACAACCATGGTCTTCGTGGGTTGATCATCGGAGGCAACACCCGTACCCGTACCCGAGGGCGGAGCTGTAGTACCGTCTGGCTGCGGTTCTAGTAGGGAAGGAGTTGCCATTGACGGAAAGGGTGCCACTAATTGGCGGGGCGACGGTATCTCGAGAGCTACATAAGCGCATGTAGTATCGGTATTGGCAGTACTCGTACCACCGATAGGAAGCGATTGCGGGTCAGCGGAGGCGGCCTCACTAGTACCAACTCCATGTATGGGGAGTGGCCGTACAAGGAGATGTGGTGACAGCAGTCCTCGGCTAGTGCTCGTACCCGTACGAGCCGTAGTACCAGCTGATGGATCCGGTGCAGCGGTGGTCGTAGCATTACCGACCGTAAGTAACTCGAAGATCTCGTGGGCGCGCCCGTATGTAGTACGCGCGCGGCGCGTGCACGCTGCACATCTGCTTGCGGTAACGTGGTGAGGGCCCGTACAGTCTCGTATACGCGGCGCGTCTCCCGCGCCCATGGCAAAGCACTCGTAGCCACGGACGACACCTCGGCGCGAACCGCCTCGTACAAGGGGTCGAGGGCGGGCCCGTACCCCCGTACCAGCTTTGACAGGACAACCGAGCGGAATAAAACGCCGCGGGGGCCTCATACTGCATCACGGCCGCATCATTCAAACCACCAAATCTGTAGGCATACGCATATATATGGACGATCGCAGCCTCCATGCGCGGTGTAGACTGGTCGCAAGGGTCCGAACTAAGCAACGAAAATGCAGCCGAAATGTTGGCGGCCTCCACGGCCTCCAAGAAAGGGTCCAGCTCCGACTCACGGCGGCATCATGCGGCTGAGGAAGCCGGTCTACCGCACCGCGCATACGACCTGCAACCGCATGGTCTCGTGGTGGCAGCTGTATCCCGACATGCCAAAAGAGGCGATGCGCTCCAACAGTGCGGCGTGGGCCACCCGGCGCCGCCCCAACGCACCGGTCATCCACCCGGGGTAATGGCTAATAGGAGCACCCAGGTACACGGCGCCATCATGGACAGGGTCGTCGCCCGGGGTACGAAACCCTCCCGGGGCCAACTTCGCCCTAACTGCCCGCAACGCGGCCTCGCTGTCACCGGGGTGACGAACGTACCGCGTCTTACAGCCATGAACCAGCACCAATCCGACTTTGAAAAGCTCCGTACCATACTCGTCAAAAACACGCGGAACGTGAGCCGCGGCAGTACCCGCGCCGCAATCATCCGCGAAACTCTCGCAGAAAGTATCAGCGGCGGTATGAGCCACAACCGCTTGCACCGGGCCGGCGATAGCAAGGCAGAAATATAGCGGGGCCAATACATCACCATCGCGCACACCTGTACGAGATTGTGGGGTGGCGCGCAAAGTACCGGGATCATCCGGCGCGTAGTAGTACATGTCGCTAGGGCGATCGTACAACATCCGGAAAAAAAGGGATAAGGCCATGTAGACGCGGGTCTTGAGCCAGCCGTCAAGTATCGCACCCCGGGATACCTCATTGAAGGCATTTCAAATATCCATGATGAGTAGTAGCATGCTCCCTTTGCCGCCGGTACCACGCCCGCCGAAAAGCTGCAGCGCCACCCGCATGCTCATATAGAAGCCGTGTCGGAGCCAACTCCAGACTGAAAGCTGCGTTGTACCGGGCCCATGGCATCCCGCGCATCGGCACCCGCCTGCACGAGAGCGTGGGCGGAGGCCAGGCGCACCATCACGGAGCCGACGCCAAGCGGGCGCGCGTACTCGCAGCGGCTCGCCGGTCTTCGCCCGCTCCTCGCGCGCGGCGGGGTGGTCCTTGTGGAGCGCAAACACGGTGCCACTCGCCAAGAAAGCCGCAGTGCGCGAGTGGCACCGCCCCGCGCGCTAGGCAGCGGTTCACCCACATGCGCCATAAAGGTACGTCTAGGTCCCTGATGTGCTCCCAACGCCACCAGCTCACATGCCCAACGGAAAGGCGGGGAGCACGGCGCAGAACCCGCCTGTGGTCCTCCCCCAGCACCGCCGAACCTCATCCGCATTGCCACCCCATGACACCGGCGCCCGCCGCAGGTCCGGCGGCTCCTCGGGAGGGGAGTACTCCGGGTCGGTGGGATCAGGAGGTGGATGGAGGGCTTCAAGGACAGTCAGGGTGCGCCGCAGCGGCGTCGGACACCATATTACCGAGGTCGGCCGTGTCCATTGCATGTCAAGCGCGGCGCAGCTCCTGCACAACAGCGAGTTTCGCTGCCCGGCGGTGAGCATCTACCACCGCCGGCGGCACCCCATCCGCCGCAGCATCGGCGCCCCCCTCCGCAACCTCTTCAGAAGCCGCCCGCGCCCTCGCAGACCGCCGGCGCTTCCGCCGGCGGGCACTCCGAGACGTGCCCGCCGGCAGCTCCCCCGCCTCCATATGGTAATTGTGTAACTCGCCGCCATCCCACGACTCGCGCCACAATTGCTGCATCCCGCACAGCATCCCCCGCCTCCCACAGCCGCACTCGCCGCTCCGGCTAATTTCCGCACAACTGCGGGGCTGCTAGATGGGTAGGGTCGTAGTAGCAGCCCCGCAAATACGCAGACAGCGCCTTCGGCCCCGTACGACCGGTCGTCGTTAGGAGGGAAGCGGTCACCGTAGGCCATCTTACGGTCTAGCAGGGGGAAGAGGACATGCCGAGCCGCGGGACAGGCGCCGACAGCCGTACCCCGCAGCGGCGTACATGGCATCATGCGGTACACGTTGCGGGTACCGCACCACCGAGCGGTGGCCGCGAGGGCGGCATCATATGGGCGGCTGAGGCAGCAGCCGGCGCGTGTTGGCGTTGTAGCGCCCGCACGCTAGCTGCCGACGCCGGGAGAGCCACACCGGGGGACGGAGCCGTGGGAGGGGGGGGGGTGCAGAACTCGCAGGTGGCGGCATGGGCCGCCGCTCGCGCGCCATGGAACACGTGGTGGCCCGAGCGGCGCGGGCAGCCGGCGCTCGTGGGGCGCACCGCACATACACAGAGGGGTCAAAAGTCGCAGCGTAGGCGAAATGCATGGCAGCTACCGCCGGGACGTCGAACTCCATCCCGTGGTTCACGTGCATGCACAGGGGGGCGGGCCGCGGCTAGGTGCGTCCGCAGCTGCCATCGCAACACCGGAACTGTCATTCAACGCCCCCGCCGGGCGTCGACGACTGCATCTGCGCCATCGCAGCGCCGCGCGCCCACCACCACCACCGCCCCCGCCGGGACCGCGACCTCCACGGCAGACACCCTAGCTAGCAGAGGGGCTTGGAGGGGCCGGAGGACGCCCCACGGTGCTGATTCCCCACCGGCCACGCCAAAGCTAGAAGCCGGGGGTCGGGGGGGATCTTTGCTGTATCTAAAGAAAAATATATGTTTAGCGTTGTGTTCTTAGGGTTTCCTCCCCTATCCCTAGGGTATGCGAGTGTCGTCGACATCGGTTGCCCGCGCTCCGCACGCCACTCCAATTTTACGTCGCGGCCACAGAGCGATATACACGCCTGCATGGCAGGCCTGGTGCTACTTGTAACATTAATACCAAACTTCTCACTTTCCAGCCGGCCCTTAACACCGGGCGAAGTACTGCGTATGTACTAAATCCGGGCGAGCCGGCGCGGCTACTGGTACTGGTAGCGTGATCCTCTTGCGAAACGGTGGACCGTCCGAGGACCGGACGACCCACCACCATGCCAACTGCCGGCATGCGCCCACAGTGGCGTGAAGAGCATGCCCTCCAGGAGGACACCACCATATCCTGCATGGACACAGACATATCTGAAGAGCAACGGGACGCCGGGGTGGGCACCTTCCTGGCCGCGCTACGAGGCGGCAGAGTGCAACAGCCAGCGATCCGCACGGTCGTAACTGCAAAAAAATTCGCAGGCACCCAATTCCCACTAGCAACCCGCCGCCACATACGCGTGCTACACCGCCCATCCCACCTACTTCTAACCGGCCTCCCCGCCGGCACGGACGATGCCACCCATGTGGCCCTACTGTTCGGCGATCTGGTAGCCCAACACCAAGCTATGGACGAGGAGTCGCGCGGCCGGACTGTGACAAACCCGATCCGCACCCTCAGCCCCAAAATCGGCGTTCAAATACTACCAGCAGACGTCAGAGTGTGACTTGCCGCCCCCCCAAGCCCACCGCCGCCGACCCCACCGCACCGAGTGGCACTAGGCTCCCCACCCCCACCGGGTCCGTCATCCTACGACTGGCCCGCAGAGAAACAACCGTGAGCGTTCTACAGACCCAATGGACAGGAGAGGGCACCGCGATCCTCGACCGCCAGGGCCACCGCTACTCCACTCGCCTGCTCGGAGCGCCGCATCTCGACGACATCCAGCGACCAGTACACCAGGTGTGGCTTCGCCTCCCTTCGTTCAAAGGCCTCACGGAGGCCGACATGTGGCGGCGTCTGGCGGAGGGCCTCCTCCCAGCGTACGACCAACCCCAGCCAAGCGAAGCGGCGACAGACCAACATGCGGCGACACCAGCAGACGTCCTGGCACTCGCCGGAGTGCGAGCCTGGGCCGAGTACGAGGCCGACACAGACGCGGACGAGGCCGTCATCTGCCCCCCGACCCGCACTCTACTGACCATCCTGGAGGTCCGAGAGGTATGAAAAGCCCGCCGCTCAGCCGACTCGGTGCGCCTCGAACTCCTCGATCCTAAAGCGGCGCGTCTACTCCATGACGTGTGCCGAGACGCGGTACTGACGCTGCCGTTTGGCGACCAGCCGCATGGCCGAGCAGTGATTCAAGTCACAGTGGAACACAGCGAGGACCGCGAGGACCAGCCAACCACCCCGCTCCCAGGAGTACTGCCCCCGGCACTATATATCCAAACAGTTTTTCCGATGCGCACTGACGGCCAGAGCGATCTGCACCGGCCCCCTGGCCCACCTGGAGCTGCCGACGGTGGAGCAGCTGGCGGAGGCCATCGCAGCCACCATCAGCCAGCGCATCAACACACCTCCGGAGCTACAACACGCGCAGTGGCAGACGGACACCATGACAGCCGCCGACGTCGAGATGTACCACCACCACACCGAGCCGACACTACTGCGTGTGGGAGACGACAACCTCTGCGCCATCTCCCTCGGCCAAGAACGAGGAGTTCGCGGACACCCTGCGCCTAGCAGTGGCCCTCACTTCCCCTGTCGCACCACTGCGGGCGATACGCCTCCGCACCATCGTCATCTACCTCACGGAGTCCGAGTTCGACCCCTCGGAGCTGCTCAACCACCCCTTGAGCCAGACGATCCGGGAGGCGGGAGAACTGGGAGGCAACACTGGCCACAACCAGATCCAACGCGCAGCGCTAGGCATGCGAAAGAAGGCCCGGAAGACCGCCCCAACGTCCCTCGCCCTGCCAGTCACCGGACACCCGATCTACACCCTCACCATGCAGCTGACCGCCCACCACCACAGCATCATCGGTGGCACCCGCAGCACCAACAGAATAGAACAATGGCGCAAGACAGTGTCGACAACGTGCGGGAAGATCAAGGCCGCGCCAGCTCCAGCCCCAACCGAGCGGCGCCCTGCCGACACATCGCCAGCATGCTCGATCCAACAGCCACTTCCAGCGACCCCAACAGCCCCGACCGAACCCGGGTCCGCGACGCTCCCCCCTGGGTTTGAGCACGTACCGCCGAGGCGGAGAGCGGTTGCATTGGCAGCCATCAATCAGCGCGGAGCAACAACGGAGCGCGCCTCCGGAGCAGCCCACCCAGCCTCTGCCCTGCGCCTACAGCCACAGCCCCAACGGCAACTGCTGCCATGCCTGGAGTACATGCGGACGATGAGGAGGAACTCGAACTCAACTACGAGGAGAACGACAGCGCCATGGAGGTGGACACTACCAAGGGTGCGGCATCAGAGACACCAGGTCTGGCAGACGTATCCCACAATTCCCCCCAGCGCTCAACAATGCCCCGCACATTCAAAGAGGGCACACCCAACAGCACCACAGAAAGACTGGCAGAACTTCACCATCTCACCACCACAACCACAGAGTTGATGGCACAGTCCTCTCCTGCCAGTCAACCCGCAATAGCCGCCGAACTAGCTAGCCGGCCTCGCAGCGGAGTCACAGCAGCTTCGCAACCCACAGCGCCTCTCTGTCCAGCTGGACCGGCAACCCAGCCAGCCAACCTAGCAGGCAAGGGCAAGGCAGCCACAACAACCAAACTCAAGAAGAAGCCGCCAAGGGGCCGTAGCCGCTCGGATGGAGCCACCCGCAACCGCACCAAGAGCAAGCCACGCCTCTCTGGCACCCGCGACTCGGACAGCGAATGGGTAACAAACGATGATGCAACCCACCCGTCTAGCAGCTCACACCAGTAAGTTGCTGAGCGAGCCACCGCGGCAACACCCAAGCTAGCTGACTCAAGAACACCGCCCACCACTAACCATGTGCCCGGTGCAGCTCACACACCAACACACACCCAGAAACTTACCACACACACAGAACACACCCAGCGGACTCCCACAACCACCACTGACACCACCTACCCAATTACATGACGGAGGGCATCGCAGCCCCCACCAATCATACTAGCCGGCTCACCGGTGGACAAATACTGAGCACTACATAGCTATTCCGGTCAGTCCCCTTCCCCCATCTCACCTTGGTAGCTGCAGGCGGGACGCTTCGGCTGCCTAAGCTTGCCTGCTGAGCTCTGAATGGGATAGGCCTGACTTAGGTATGGACAGCAGGGGGGCGCTGCTGTCCGAGCTTCAACCCACTGGAAGGAGGAGGGGCTTGGGCACACTGGAGGAAGGCCGTTAGCTGGAGCTGTAATTACACCTAGTGTTCCCTACCATGGTCAGCAGAGATAGCAGGTCCTAAGAACAACTCAGTCTGGGCCAGTGGATGCAGCAGACTAGCAGTTGTAATCAATTTCAATTTCAATTTTAACATTAATTAATACCATACATTACCGCAGTGCGGTACTTTGCGTACCGCCCTCGGCAGATGAAAAAATCGGTCTACTCAATACTCGTCGAATCTTATAAAACCACCGTCGTCATAGATGGGACCACTCTCATTTTTTGTGCCCTTGACTCGTCATGCACGTCCCAACACCAATTGGTTGGGTTAGCTAACTCGCGGTTTCGGACCGTGCAGAGTGCTAAGGCCCTCGGAAAACGGTATAAAACCTTCCACCCATGCGCTCATGACCAACTACATGACCATGCGAAGCCGGGCGAGGCTCATCTTCAATCTCATCTCTCCGCAACTTCCTCTCGGACGACCCGTTCGATATGTCCGGCAGCGGCTCATCCACCGACCCGCCCGAGATGGTCGGCGGCGTCGACTCGACGCCGGCAAGGCGGCGGCTGTCAAGGGCGTCGAGACGCCGGCCACTGCTCAAGAGCGCATATCGAGGCGGGTCAACGTGCGGCGGAAGGTAGTGTAAGGATGAAGCAGCTCATCCAATAGACACTTTCCAAATTCTTCGCTACCCAAGAGACTCCTATGCCGCCGGCGAAGAGGACGCCATTCCGGGCGGGAACAAGCGCCGGTGTTAAGGACCAGAACGTGCGTGCGACGACCTTCGCTCAGCACCCTTCGAGCCCTAAAACCCTAAAACCCCACTGTCTTGATTGGAAAACCGACCTCGCTATTGCTGTGCCGGTTTCGACAACCGGCGGGTGCCTCTCGACAGCGAGCGACGCCCGAGGCTCTTCCCCATCCCCCTCGACAGCGTGCTCGAGTACATGATTGGCAACTCTCGTCTTCAGCCGGTAGCGGACGAGTACGCCGCGTGCTGCGGGACCTTCATCGCCGGCATGGCCATCGAGTTGCGCAAGCTGCGGCGTGCGGCACCGACGGGATTGGCTGGCGTTCGGACGGCGGCTCGAGGACGTCGTCTACAGCATGGAGGGCGTCGACGACGGTCATCCATTCCGGTGTCATGCCTTCGCAAGCGCTACCATGACACGCAGATGCACAACGGCGACACCTTCGCCCTCGACGTCGAGCGTGAGCGCTACCTCCGTGCCGGCACCGAGAACATGCGGTCGCTCGAGTTCACCGAGTTGCTGGGGCTCTACAAGGACCACGTCTACGACGCGAACATCGCAAGCGTCGAGAAGACACGAGGCACCCGCACGGTTTTTTAGATCGGCGATATAGCGCGCGTGCGGTGTCCCATGTACCCGTACAAGGACCACCCCCATCCCACCCCCGAATCGGCCACTATATATAGCAGTGCACACTACGTGAACGAGGACCTCTAGACCACCACCCATGGGCCCTTATGGGATAGGGTGGGATATGGGCCGAGACGTTATTTGGGATTTGGTGAGGCCCGGGTGAAGAATCTTGCGATTCAGCCTCCGCCTCGGTGTCTCACCTCCGCCTGGTAGCCATACTTCCGCTATTTTTAAAGATTATCACAGCTACCCGTCAATCCATCGGCTCCCAGTGCACCTACAAGCAGACGAATCGACCCAGCATTTCGGTCTTTATCACTAGCATATGGGTATAGCGGCCTTCGGTAGGCGTAGGTAGATGGGTGGCGCGTCGATCACTCCTCTACATGTGGCGGTGGTTGACCATGCCCCTCATTCAGCCCGTTTATTTAAAACGAGGGTAGATGTGGTACCGCGCACCCACCACCTCATGGGCCACTCATGGGCTCTACCGCACCCCTAGGAGCTAGGCCATGGACGGTACATGTGCTGCGGCGGGCTAAATAGTAAGATGCAGGTGGCAGAGGATGCCTATGCGGGACGAGGGGGTCGAGAGCTCGGAAAATCCGGGTCGGTTGCAACAGTAGCGCAACCTATTTTGCACCGAGGCACGCGGTGCATTGTGGTTAGGTCTAAATCAGGGTTTGGGGCAGCAGTGGGATTGATAGCTAATATGAATGCCGGTTGGTTCATTTTGTGCCAAGTCGGGAAACCAATTCCGTCCAAACAGGGACAAATCAAACGAGTGAAGGAAACGGGATGGTTTGCGCCGTCGGGGGCTGAAACTCTGTCAAAGCCGGGACAAAACATATGAGCGGCTAATTTTGCGGAATTGTAATACATATCATCATCTTCGATCACATAATCCCCTCGACGCTCTGCCGCCTCTTGTCTCCTCTTCTCGGCCGCTGCACGCTCTGCCCGCTCCTCTTCCTCGGTCATTGGAAGGGGTACACCCGGCCACTTCTCGAAGTCATCTGGACGCAGTCTTTGATTCTCGTCCCATGGCTTCTCTTTGAACCATGAGGTCATCCTGGACTTCATCCCAACGATTTGCGTCTTCTGGTTGTCAATGAGGATCGTCTTCAAGTTCCTGTGTGTGATCGAGTAGCTCGGATGCATATGGTCCCACCACACGGAAAAGGCCGCAGCGACCTAACAGGCGTAGCAAACCGCACACGGCGTTAATTTTTTATGTTGATCCCATTAAGTCACTCACCCGGGTTGCACCCCTCACGCACCGCGGTTGTCCCGGTTCCGGCTGTGACGTCGACGATTGTTGTCCCGTATGTTGCCGCCATCTTTAGGTGCTTGGCGAAGAGAGCGATAGGCTTTTGGTACTTGTTCACCGTCTGTCTATTCTCGTCCTTCAATTTTCGCAGTGTCTTTGAAGTGACCCAGCATAATGGATGTAAAGAACATGGAAAGGCACAACCGGCTCAGGGAGTGATGATAAATACAAGCCGGCTACTTTACACGAATCAAATCTCACCGTCGGGGATCATCGAAACGGGTGTTGTCAGCTATGATGCTTGGCGGGGGCTTCCTGCCGTAGAGGTAGTGCTCAGCGTCGTGACGCAGAGAACTGCCCATCTTCATCTCGCAATCCTTAGCCCAACTCAGGACGTGATAGGTGAGGTCCTCAGCTTGTTTTTGTACGGCTGTGATTGCGGATCCAAGCTGCTGGTCCGAGAGGTGAATGAAGAAATGGCACCCATCAATTGCAGTGTGTACGTTAGAAGATCCAGTCACGATATTCAGCTGCCTGCGGGGAAAATCGGAAATCAGGTGAATGAAAGCACAACCATCTACCACTGTGAGATTCAGATGTGACATACGGGTGACGAAGCACTACTACTAGCGACTAATATTTATCCGTGAAGGCTGCTGCTGGTGGCGGCACGTCCATCCAGTTACGTGCGAGTACATCCGGCGTTATTGCCGGCGGGCGATAAATCCTTTTTGTCATCATTCTGGTAGTCGTACTAGCCCGGTGAATTGTTACATGGCACTGACGTATAAGGTACAAGGTTGTCCGTGTAGTACCGGGTAGTACGCGATATATTTATTAAGCCGGTACCGGGTATCTAGTACGAACCCGGGCGCGATGGCGAGTCGTCCTGTGGATAACTACGACTATTAGTACATGGGAGCGCAAATCTCAGCCGTACTATTCGGCCAAAGTGGGGAATTTTGTGTACATTATAGCTAGTACTGCTGAACGGGCCTGCCAGCCGTCCGATCAAAGGTCATCAGATGGGCGGTTTGGCTGCCATGTTTTGCCAAAGAGTGCTCACGTTACATAAATATTCGCGAGGGGGAGGGCGGGGGCAGGCAGCGGTTTGCCGAAGAATGTTTGAATTACAATATTCGCGACAGCTGCCATCGGGGCATGTGGCGGGGGGAGTGAGGGGAGGGGGGTAAGGGGGCGGGGGCTATTGCTTGTTCTTGTTCTTGCGTGCCCGGGGGACCCTCCGCTTCGACGATCTCGCTGCCTCCGCCTCCGCCTCCGCTTCCGCCTGCGCCTCCGACTCCGCCTCCGTCTCCGCGACCGTCAGTTTCTTACCTCGGCGCTTCTTCACTGGCCTCTTCCGCTTCTTGTCATCCGTCAGTGTCTTCACCACCCCGGGAGGCTGTGCCGTCGACGACGCCGCCATGAGCTTCCTTACCTTGGCGTCGGGACGCCTCTTGTGCCGAGACGCCCACAACAAGCCACAATCGTTTCGCCTTTAAGCGGCTGAGGATGCGGCCTCCTCGGCCACCACGAGTTGCGCCGCTGGCACTGTGGAAGCCTTGGCGTTGAGGTGGGCCTTACGGCGCTCCCGGACGAACATGCGCGCGGCACAAGTTAGCCACGAGTGGGTGCGTGCTAATGCGGAGGGTGGAGTGTTTTGTTGCGCGCCCACCTTGTCACGCGTTTCCTCATGTCTTTCTCGTCCTCCTCGATGCCGGCGGCGCGGACACGCGAGACAACAAGGCTCGCCGCCCACTTTTGCCCGGGGGGGCGAGGTCGGCCATGGCGCTGTGAGCGGTGAAGGGGGGGGGGGGGGGGGCGGCCGAGGTGGAGAAACTAACACCCAGTCGACGACCGCCTTCCGCAGCAGTCAACGACACATCGGAGGCGAGGAGCAGCGCGCCACTACTATTTATATGCACGTATTGTCAAGAGCTAGTCGGTGCGGCATTGTGTCGGTGTAATTTCGCAATGTTTATTGTTGACGTAGCACGGCGTAATGAATACGCGGTTTCACCGAGTGAATCCGGGATAATATGTGCGGTAGGGCGCGCGTATATGTGCGCGACGAATGTGCGCGCGCAGCGTTGTGCGGCGGTGTGCGGCGGTGTGCGGCGGTGTGCACCGATGTTAATATAGTGTGAATATTATATCGGGCGTAGACGATCGGGTATGGCAGCACCGCCCGTGCTTGTAAATAAGCGACAATGGATCACGTCATGCTCCGGTTGTACTCCTACACTTCCTCCACTTTGGCGGGTGGGGGGCGGCGGGGGGGGGGTCCTGTCCTTATTACTTGCATCGGTGGACGTGCTGGATATGGAGGTCACCGGGCACATCGCGTGGTTTCGGAGCAGTTCATTCGCGCCTCCTCGTCTTGTTTGCAATCGTCGCCCTAATCCAATGCAGGGTGAGTAGCGGGACACTGTGCCCCCCCCCCCCCCCCCCCCCCCCCCCCGGGTTTATGTAGCCGTGCATGCGCCGCAATCGGTACCCAATGAGCGGGGTATGTGACAGTGGTTTCGGAGCAGTGCAAGCATTCCGTGCGTGTGCACAAGCACGTACGACTGGGAATGAGGCGGGGGTTGCGGATGGAGTGCATTGGCGGTGCATAGAATAGCGTGTTCCTGGGGTTTTGGCTGCATCAGACGCCGTATTCCCATCCATCCGGCACGGAATGTCCGGTTTTCACACATTTGTGTGTTAATATAGTGTGAATATTACGCGTCTTTTACGCCGGGTGGATGGGCATCCGGCGTCCGATGCACCCCAAGTATTTACAGCACGCTACTCTACGCACCGCCAATGCACTACTCCGCAAGCCCCGCCTCCATCCGCGTCGGAACCGGTAGTAAGTGTTGTTGTGTGCGCACATCGTGACAACATTACACGGTGGCAATTGCAACTAGCGGTGGATAATGTGAAGGCGTTTTCGAAATCGACAGAGAATGAGGCGGTGCTGGCGGAGTGCATTGACGGTGCATAGAATAGCGTACGTGTTGCTGGGGTTTTGGCTGCATCGGACGCCGTATTCCCACCCATCCGGCACGGAATGTCCGGTTTTCACACATTTGTGTGTTAATATAGTGTGAATATTACGCGTCTTTTACGCCGGGTGGATGGGCATCCGGCGTCCGATGCACCCCAAGTATTTGCAGCACGCTAGTCTGTGCACCGCGAGTGCACTCCGCAAGCCCCGCCTCCATCCGCGTCGGAACCGGTAGTAAGTGTTGTTGTGTGCGCACATCGTGACAACATTACACGGTGGCAATTGCAATTATTACTGGTGGATAATGTGAAGGCGTTTTCGAAATCGACAGAGAATGAGGCGGTGCTGGCGGAGTGCATTGGCGGTGCATAGAATAGCGCGTTGCTGGGGTTTTGGCTGCATCGGACGCCGTATTCCCACCCATCCGGCACGGAATGTCCGGTTTTCACACATTTGTGTGTTAATATAGTGTGAATATTACGCGTCTTTTACGCCGGGTGGATGGGCATCCGGCGTCCGATGCACCCCAAGTATTTGCAGCACGCTACTCTACGCACCCCCAACGCACTCCGCAAGCCCCGCCTCCATCCGCGTCGGAACCGGTAGTAAGTGTTGTTGTGTGCGCACATCGTGACAACATTACACGGTGGCAATTGCAATTATTAGCGGTGGATAATGTGAAGGCGTTTTCGAAATCGACAGAGAATGAGGCGGTGCTGGCGGAGTGCATTGGCGGTGCATAGAATAGCGTGTTGCTGGGGTTTTGGATGCATCGGACGCCGTATTCCCACCCATCCGGCACGGAATGTCCGGTTTTCACACATTTGTGTGTTAATATAGTGTGAATATTACGTACGCGTCTTTTACGCCGGGTGGATGGGCATCCGGCGTCCGATGCACCCCGAATCTCACCAACACGCTACTCTACGCACCCCCAACGCACTCCGCCAGCCCCACCTCTTTCCGCGCAGGTCCTACGTTCCATTGTATGTATATACATACGTACATGTACTGCTCCGAAACCAGCCCAAACTTAATGAGTGCACAAGTGTAAATGGGGGGGGGGGGGGGGGGGGGGATGTGGCGGCGGGGCATCCACTCACACATACCCCGGCGATGCATGACAGATATTACATGCCGTGGCGGGTCAGCGGGCCGACCCGGCGGGCCGACCCGGCGGGGGGTGGGGGGATGGGGGGGGGGGGGGGGGGGGGGGGGGGGGGGGGGTGGGTCTATTCAACTACACGAGCCACTGTGTCGTTTCGTGGAGCAGTAAATGTGCCCGGCCTCATTTATACCGCCCCCTACCTGCGCTGCATGGTCCACCCCTACGAATTACTTAGCACAAACCGCCATTACTTAATAGGAACCTAGCACAGCCAGGCTTATATGCCCGCTTTGCCGATCAACTTCTACGCACTTTCCGTCCCTCAACCGCCGGACATGGGGGTTAAGCCGCCAGCCTCGGCAGTTGCTTAGCCAGACTTGGCATCCCGTACCGTGTCCATGGCTTCGCAGCTCTGCCGCCGGCACACGACGAGTCCGGGGCTTGCTGCCGCGGGGTTGCGCACGCATGCACGCACGGTAATACGCCGCCGACGCCGCCACGCTTACTTCCACCACCTTCGCCAGCCGCAGCTTCGCACGCCGTTCCGCCGACATACGAAACGCACGAATCCCCCCCCCCCGTCCCCGCGTCATGTATAATATATTCGAGGCGACTATGCGGGGCCCAGCACACGCCGCGGCGTGGGTCGGCGGAGCGGCATGCGGCGGGAGCCCTAATGGCCGGGCAGTATCGACACCCACACAGGCACCGCCGCTCACTTCCGACGCGGATGAACCGCCTCCCAAAGGAAACATGCCGGTTGGTGGTAAGCGCAGCAGGCGTGGGGTGCCGACGCCGGTACTGGTGCGACGGAGCTGTTGCGTCAGGAACCGCACCGCATGTGGAGCAACACATGGCGGTGCCGGCCCCACCTATGTCTAGGGCCACCTCCTCACAACACCCCGCCACGACGGCGTCGGCCACCGCCGACGGCGCCGTTGCGGGGGGGGACGCCCTGCCAGGCGATGATGATGCGCCTGGTGCGCCGCGTCAGGAGGCGGAGGAGGCCGTGGTCGAGGCGACTGATCGGGCTGAGGGGGTTGTTGAGGCGAGCGAGGCTGCGCTCGCGCCACCCGCCCCGCAGCCACCTGCGGGACATGCCGACTTGCTCGTCGCCATGTTGACGGGAGCACTACGAGCAGTTGCGGGAGGCGGCCACATGCACTATCATGTGCGTGGACTGCGGCCAACGGACGGACTGGGAGTGTTGCTGCGTCGGCACCCCGGCTTTGTGCGGCCCCAAGTACCCATGCATGGCGACCCATCAGCGGGCAGTCCCCTGCCCGACCACGGCCACGGTGAGGGCGGAGTTCCGCCATGTAAGGGACGCGTTCCACGACGCGACTCGCGCCGCCGTGTGTGAGGCTTCCGAGAAGGCACGCGCGGCTGGTGGGGTGCGCAGGGTGAGGCGGCGGACGGCCCGGGAGATGAAGGAGAGCGAGACGTGCCGTCAGTGAGGTCGGGCGCAATGTCATTGGGTGGGGCACACGGACGTGTAACACTTGCACTTTGCGCGTACTGCTGGGTTACATCCAGGCGGTGTCACACTATGCAACCGGAAAGGCTGCGTTGCTACTGCAAACGATGCTACGCCTCACTCGGTAGCAACCGCTGCCCCGCCTATCCCACAGCCGCTGCCCCCCCCCCCCCCCCCCCCCCACCCCCCTCTCGCGCACCGTCCTGCGACCTCGCGTGGATCCCCGCCACCAGCAGCTTGCACTTGCACTTTGCGCGTACTGCTGGGTTACATCCAGTCGGCGTCACACTATGCAACCGGAAAGGCTGCGTTGCTACTGCAAACGATGCGACGCCTCACTCGGTAGCAACCGCTGCCGCGCGTATCCCACAGCCGCTGCCCCCCCCCCCACCCCCCCCCCCCCCCCCCCCCGCGGGATCCCCGCCATCAGCAGCTTGCACTTGCACTTTGCGCGTACTGCTGGGTTACATCCAGGCGGCGTCACACTATGCAACCGGAAAGGCTGCGTTGCTACTGCAAACGATGCTACGCCTCACTCGGTAGCAACCGCTGCCCCGCCCATCCCACTCGCGTTGGCGCCGCGCTGCCCCGGCCGCCGCGCCTTGGCGCCGCGCTGCCCCGGCCGCCGCGCCTTGGCGCCGCGCTGCCCCGGCCGCCGCGCCTTGGCGCCGCGCTGCCGCGGCCGCCGCGCCTTGGCGCCGCGCTGCCCCGGCCGCCGCGCCTTGGCGCCGCGCTGGGTCTAGAGTCCTCCCCTCCCTGGTGAGCGCGTCCACCTTCGCCTTGCGCTCGGGGCCGTCCTCCTCCGTCACCACATTCTGCAACCCCCACCGCGTGACGAACCACGCAGCTCCTTGCATGCGCTTGTACATGTGCCCAAGCACCGCCTGGGGACGCGAAGCTCCTTCTCGGTCATGATCGCCTTCACCCGGGCCTCCTCGAACAGCGGACCGGCGTTAAGAATGGAAAATGTTTCCATGTGGTGCAAGCAGTCCTCCATGACCCAGCCGGACTGCACCGTCACCTTGCCTGACCCTGCAGTCATGGAGGGGAATGCCGTCATGCCCACGCCCACGCCCACGCCCGGGGGGGGGGGGGGGGGGGGTTTACCTTTCGACTTCTTGGACACCGCAAACGAAGGGCGCAACCCGCGTCCAAAGTTGCTGGGTATCGGGACTAAAGCCTGGCGCCGGTCTTCCTGCTTCATAGCTCGGAATCCAATGTGGCCCTGCACGGTGACAAATTTCCTCCAGAAGTCCCTTCCCAAGCCAAAAAAAAACAGGTGGAACGGCGCGAGGGGGAAGAGGTTGACCATGCTGACATAGCCCAGGACCACATGCACATGGCACACGCCATGGCAGCCAGTGTTGTGCTTGGCCTCCGCCAGCCGGGTTGTGTTGAACGCACGCCGGGCAAGGTGCGTGATTCACTGGACAAGTCATCGCCTTCATGGACGGTTACCAAGCGAGCATCCCCGTCCGCATCCACAGGGGGGTGCTCCTGGGCAGCCGCCATAGCCTCCACAACCTGCCACGCCGACCGGGCGGGTGCGTGTGATTCCATACAACCGCAGTTGAGTGGTGCCACCCGCACGCAGGCCGGGCCCACTCACCTCTGAACGCAGAAGATCCACAATGTCACCGTCCTCGAAAACAGCGCGCCACTGGGTCGCCCCGCCGTAGTCCTCCAACACCCACTCGGTAACGACGCCGGTTATCACGCCGTAGTGCCATACTCCCCGGAACTTCTTGGCGATGACCTTCATGTAGAAGTCATCGGGATCGCCTTTCCGTATCACGCCCTCATCGGCAGCTTCCACGTCCGCCGGCGGCCACGCAGGCGCGTCGATATCCATACCGTCTTCGCCAACGGGGTCCTCCCCCACACCCATCACATCGTCCTCCGAGACCGGCGCCGGCGGGCCGTTTCCGACGGCTGCAGCTACTCCTGCTGCCGCCCCTGCCGCTGTTGCTGCTACTGCTGCCGCCCTGCTGCTGCTGCTTGTAATAAGGCGGCCTTGCGGTGCAACTTAGCCGCACGCTTCAACGAGTGGCTACAGTTCGGGTATTTCCGGAAGTGCCGCTCTCGCGCCGTCCTTTCACTACTGCCCGTCACGATGCCGTGGCAGTGCTTGCATGTGTACACGCCATTCTTCGACACACTCGACATCCATCCCTCTCCCGGCATGCCTGCTGCTGCGCGCGCGCGCGGGGGGGGGGGGGGGGGGGGTGAGAGTTGGGGTGGATGTAGCCCACCACCGGCAGGGAGCACAAATGCGAGTGCGCGGCTGTCCGCGCTTGGTTCAGCGGTGAGCGGCGGTGACCGCCAGGCGACCCCGTACTTCATGCGCGTGCTGGGGCGTTACACAATCATCAGCAGTTAGGGCGGCTGCATTAAAACGCGCACCTACGAACACCACCTACCGCCTACCACCTACCGTGCGTACCACCTACATCCGCCCACACCTCCGCCCGTCGTGCCGCACATCGCCGCACACCGCGGGGTCAGCGATGTGCAGCGATGTGCAACGAGTACGTGCAGCCGCCTGTACTTAGCCCGGGTACTCCGCGTCGGCGGGCGACACGCGAGCCCGCGTGCGCATATCAATTTGATGAAATTATGGAAACGAGAAATTCATATAGTACTTTACAGGTCGCGCGCGATAGTCGTCGCTACTGGGTATGAAATCCACGTCCCTCGTCCGTACCGTATCGTCCCCGTATGTCGTCGTTCGTCACCAGTAGGGCACATTTACGTCACATCTGAATCTCACAGTGTACGCACCCGGGTTGTGCGGGGTATCTTGCATGGCAAAAGCAAACACGTCGTTGAAGTCGTCCGTGCCCCACGCAGCATCCTTCGAGTCCCAGGTGTGCGAACCAGCTCCGAAAAGCGCGTCGGCAATGTAGACTGTGGCCTTTCTCGCACGAACTGCCGACATGGTGTCCGCGATGGCTTGTTTTGTCGCGGGAGCCTTGAAGTCCCACTCTACAATGCAAGTCTTGCAAAGCTCCGTGTTCAACCAGACCTTATCATCCTTGTCGACCTCTTCGCCCTTGGGCATCACCGGAAGTTCCTCAGCTTGTGCTTATTAGAAACCATATTCGGGTTAATAGCTCACAATGAAAATTCAGAAGAGCATTTGTGGTTGCACAAGATCTTAGTTACCTTCATCGATATCCATAGCTCATTAGAAACATTCGGAGCGGAAACCGCGATAAGCTCCGGAGCACATGTCAGAAGAGCAAACTCTGTGAAGAAGGAGATCACCAAGTCCGGCATCTGATTCTTGCCTGATGCGATACGCCTCACTCCTGATGTTGGTGTTGGTGGCCGCGATATGCTCTCGAACCGGTAGTGGTGTGAGACAATCGGCGGATTTCATGTCCCCCCATCTGGCAGGAGGGGTCAGCAAGACCATCAAAGGACCGGAGCGATGAGCACCTTTGAACAAATCATGGAACTTTCTGGGGAAGCCTGTTGGGCCGAGGTCATCAACCTTGGCTCGAAACTTGGTGATGGCGTCAAGGCGAGCGGCCGCTTGCTCATCCGACACTTTGTCTTGCACATCCCAATCGATGATGTGGTCCGAGAGATATTTCCCCCAATTCCTGGCCGGTTCGTCCGGCGTCAGCAGTCGGATTGCCTCCCTGCCCTTTGCCGTATCAATGGCATGCATGACCCAGGTGCTTGCTCGGCGTAAGAGATCGCGAAACCTCCATGTCTCAATCATCGCGAGCCACTCCGCGTTGGTGTGCGTAACAGCCATGGGGCCTTTGTCGCCGGCATGCTTTATGCCATCTACCAACTTGTAGAGGCTCGAGGTCACATTGTGCTCGCCTTGGATAAGCAGTCCAACAACCAAGTACATATGGCCCACAGGAAGATCCGCGATGTCGCTCTGCTTGGCAAGAGACGGCTCGTCAAGCCAGGGCGCACCGGGGCCAAAGCCAACATCCTGGGTCGGAAAACAACTTCAGTACGGAGAAAGGAATGATAGTATTCCATGTGATTAATAGACACTGGGGTATGACAACTTACCTCCATGAGGGCGACTCGGAAGTGAGCTCTGTCATTGCCGAAGCCGTACTTCTTGTTATCGAGGATAGCATTGATAGGCTTCCGAATTGCTTCGTAAACCTTTCTCACTTCCTTCGGGGAACGTTGCCTGCCGTAATTGAGACGCTCGAGTCTATCGAGTTCTTGCCGGTAGTACACGAACATGTCCCTGAGTTTGTTTCTGGCTTCGTCCCATCCTATAACCCCGAGGTCCACATGCCGGTAGGCTTCAGAAATCTGCTCAAGGGGCTCAAAAACACTGCGCAAATCAATTGTCAGAATCTAGCAGCAATAACAACAAGATAAATTTTCATCATGTAGGCATCTTACCGTTGTGGGCGCGAGCAGAGGTCAATCAAATTCGAGAACTCGCTGCTCTTCTCATCTTTGATGCCGATCTTTTCAAGTTCAACTTGAAGAACTTCAGACTTCTTGAACTCCTTCACGACTCTAATTTGCGGGAGTGCCCTAAAGCCCGGGCGAGTTGCAGCCTGTTGGGCATACCTGCTCTCGAAACATCTGCGAAGGTTCTGCACAAACAATTGCACCGATTTCAAATTTCCGAACGATTGTACCTCTGATGACATAATTCGTGCCATTGATGACAAACCGGTTCGTCCCGGTGATGACATACCGTTTCGTCCCACTGATGACATACCGTTTCGTCCCACTGATGACAGACGACCATTTCGTCCCGCTGATGACAGACGACCATTTCGTCCCGCTGATGACAGACCATTTCATCCCACTGATGACATACCGTTTCGTCCCACTTATGACAAACCGTTTCGTCCCGCTGATGACAAACCGTTTCGTCCCGCTGATGACAAACCGTTTCGCCCCACTGATGACAAACCTTTTCGTCCAACTGATGACAAACCGTTTCGTCCCACTGATGACAAACCGTTTCGTCCCACGGATGACAGACTTGTTTTAACCCACTAACGATAGAACGACTTTTGTCACACTTTACGCCTATTTGGTCCCACGGTCAGGTTAGTAATAATGTGGGAGATTTGGTCGCTCACCAGGAGTTTGTGCATGGACGTGTCTCCCACGACGGTGTGACCCGCCTCGTTGAGCTTCATAGACATGTAGCGGCAGACTTCCGGCGAGAGGCCGATGTACATCTTGTCCGACGTGAAGCGGATGCCTTTGTTGGCTTCGTAGATTTCCGGATAGTTTTCCTTCACCATGCGCTTCGCCTCCCGTCTGTGACTGCCGTCGATGTTGGCTTGAAGCGCGCCCTGGGAGCCCCAAAACTTGATGATGACGTCGATCTCTGGCTTGTAGGAACTTGCATCCGCCAATCTCGGCTTCCCGCCTTCGAATGTTGCGACTAGCTCCTTGAAGTTGGCCATGGTCAGAGCGAGGGGCTCATACTCTCCGGAGGACACTCCGTACACCGGAAAGGACACTGAGAAAGTCTCGGCGGATAGGGAAGGATTCCTCTGAATAACAAATGCAAAAGGCGTGTCAGTAAGTTTCTTTGTGTATTGATTTGAATTTTTCTGCGCATTTGATCCGGATAGGTACAACATGTCAAGTTAGGCATTTACCTTGTAGCTTTGCGCCACCATATTACAGTCTTGTAGCTTTGGGGAACGGAATTCAAATTCCGGCGGCGGAGCGTCGAACTTATCGGATGGGAAGCTGAACATGTATGGTAGCCCCGTATCCTTGTCGGTGACGACGTTGACTGTGTCGGCGTATAACGTGTTGATGTCGCCACCATGAGATGTCTTCACCTCTGGATAAGCAATCTCGACTCTGAGGTGGCCGTAAGAGATCCAATCGACGCCACCGGTGTTGCTGAAGCCATTCAAGGCCGGCGGAACGGCGAACGTATCGACGTATGGAAGCGCGTTCTCAAAATCCTTGTTAATGTTGGCCAAGTCATCGATGTTGATCGTACCATCCGCGAAACCTCTCAGCGCCTGCGCCAGCACATTGCGCTCGACCAAAGTCCATGCGTAGTAAGACTGGAACCGCGGCTGGAAGGAGAGTGGCGGCTGGATCGCGTGGAGTAGCAACCTCTCAAAGACGACTTCGATCCTGATCTCCTTGTACAATCCCAAGCGATGAGGTTCCAGACAGACCTGCGGAAACAAGCATGGGAATATTAACACTTACTAACACATATTGACAAACATAATTCAGATACCTCAACTGTGTTACTCACCGAGAAGCGTCCACTCTCAGTGTATCCGACGTCCTTGATCTTTCCGACGCACGCGAGAAGTGGCCCCTTCGGATCGTCGAAAAAGTCCTTGCCAGTCAGCATGCTCGCCTTGTGCAATTCGATGTACAAATAGATCTGTACCTCAGCACTTGTGTCCTTGAACCAGTGCGTGGATAGTCCAGCTCTGCGAAGTGAAGTCGGTGTAGCCCCCATAATGTGCTTGGGAGTCGTCGCGGTCGTCAAAGAAATCGCTGAAAGAGGCGATTGTCATCAGCTTTTTCTGCCTCTCGGGTCCAGGAGTGCCGGTGATGACGAGAGCTTACTTACGCTTCTCTGCCGCCCGTTGCCTCCGTTCTACCTCTGTGCCTAAGACCTCTTCATCCGTGCAAATACTGAGAAATTCAGGAACCCTTCTTCTCGGAGCCTCGGCAAGAGATGCTCGAGAACCGGAGGCTTTAGAACCGGACGCTTGCCCGGTAGTTGGCGCTGTAGTCTCGAGCTTGGGCTCCGGCTCCGGTTCAGGCTCCGGCTCGGGCTCCAGCCGAGTGGGCTCAGGCTCAGGGTCAGACTCGGGCTCCGGCTCGGGCTCAAGCTCCGGTTCAGGCTCCGGCTCTGGCTCCAGCCGAGTGGGCTCAGTTTCAGGCTCATGCTCAGGCTCGGGCTCGGGCTCTGCGGGCTCTGTTTCAGGCTCGGGCTCTGGCTCGGGCTCCGGCTCGAGCTCATGCTCCGGTTCAGTCTCCGGCTCTGGTTCCGGTACTTGAGGCGGCCCTTTAGACAAAGAAGAGCCTTGAGTCGGGGAACCTGTAAAGAATGAGTAGAGAGTACTCAACATACCTGCAGTGGGCGTCACGATTAACTACTGAACGGTATCGCCATGCACCATTAAAGCCAATCGTGATTTTCTTACCTGGGCATCCCGATTTACCAGCTGCTTCCGACGCGGTTGCCTGCGCCAATTGACGACCTGTTGGAACGTCGGATAACTCACTAACGAGAAATTAATCGAAGGGATTGGGAAGGCAGGGATTGATACTTTCAGTCACAATTACCTGGAGTCACAATCGTCTCGGAAACCTTTTCCCTTGGATTCCTTTGGATCTTGAGGCGCTATTGGCTCATGTGCGCGTCCTTTCGAACCTGTCAACACACAAAATTCCAATCTATTCAGATAATAGTGCACACACGAAAATCATATGACTGGAGAGGCAAGGACCTGATTGATAGTAATAAGCTTGCGTCATCAGGGTCCACGGTGCGCAGCACAATACAAGTGCCGCGGCGTGGGAGTAGCCATGTCCACCACTGGGCGCTTGGTTGGCCACTGGCAGTGTAGTGTCACTTTGTACTCGCATGTGCACTAGCCCAAGGGCATGCGCCGGCATGCGCTCCAATCGGAGCACATCGCGGCATCCACGCCGAGTAGGGGCTAGTACACTGAATTGTGCAGATCGAGCCACGCCCACAGGGGAGGGGAAGCCACGGGTTGTTGTTGCCTGGTCGACACTGGTCGAAGGGCTTTTACCTTGTTCCGCTGAGTAGGGAAGCGTTGCGGCTTCGTCCTCTCCTCGCCTTGGGCGAGCAAGTAGCATTTCGTTTGCTGGTACATTAGTTAGCGCGTCGCAAGCGGCGCGCGTCTATAAACCACACAGACCCGCGCGCGGGGTACTTAACGAGGTAACGGGTTTCTCCCATGGCGGGGGGGGGGGGGGGGGGGGCGAAAGGCTACGCTCAACGTACATGGTAAGATGGCGGAAGACCGGCACCCTGCGCGGCAAAATTGCCGCGCCTTTGCTGTGGTGCGCTCGATGGAGTGTGCCACGCCAAAGGAGAGTGGACCGGTCAGCGCCGTGGAGGCAGGTGCCGGAACTAGTTCAGCACATAGCGCCTGCTACATCGGGTGGTATATATTCCTGGTTCACGCCCAGGTTCACGTTAGTAATGGTACCAGTACGTACTGCACGAACGGCACCCGTCGTCAGTATAGTAGTGCATCAGCACGAGAGTACTACGGATACAGGTACTGGTACCAGCCCAGTAGGTACCTGTACTGGCGCGCTACTCGGGCTACCCCTGGTATGACGATGAGTAGCGACTTCCCGTGCCCGTACTGCCTGTACGAAAAAGTCGTGGTTTACCCTACCGCCTGTGTGCTGATGATGTCTATATACGAACTTTAACCGATGATCGAATGCTTGTTGGGAAGTTATGTCCAAGCAAACCCTATTATTTAAGAAAAGTAAAGACATTAGCTCCGCCTCCTCGATCTCGTCAAATAAATAAGGATCATATCCGTCACGTGATACATGGCAACTGCTAGCAGACGCGATATCGCATATATCTAGCGAGCGTGATATGGTGATAACCGATGAGTCGTACATTTTGATAGCACGCAAGCTTGAAATAAGGACGACGATTACTGTAGTAATTCCGTATATAATAAAAGTACGGATGGTTGCACGGCTCCTTATCTGAGGAGCGCGGCGCCCGCCTGCTGCTGAATATTTCTGGTGATGTGGCGGTACTGGGAGGTGGCGGTATGATTACGAGGATATCGCGCCTGGATGGTATATGTCCCCGTAGCAGGTAAACAAATAAAGTGACGCGGTCGTTAAGGATTAGTCGTCACTAAGGATTATATCGCTGCGCGCCCAAATCCTGGGCAAAATCCTGAGCACAGGATTTTCGTCCAGGATTTATCTCCAGCTTATCCAGGATTTATCGCCTTCTGCTGCTAGCTCATGTAAATAATTTATCTCCGGCTGCTCGTCTCCTGCCACCATCTCTGCCATCGCTTGGCCGGCCCCCGTCACAGGCCCCTAGGGCCTGAGAGCACACTAGGACAGCCAGAGGTATTCCTGCTTGTTCTCGCCTACGCTGTGTACCACACCGCCGCGTGCGCAACAGCTTCGGGGACGTACAGACCGGGGACGCTGCACGGTCGGTGGTTTCCCCGCGGTCTGCGGGCATTGCCGCCCCACGTGCCGTACCGCAACGACCGAGCAGCTGCCACGCCGCGGCTTCATGGCAGCCACCGCGGGCTGGGTCAGCCTCGAGGAGGCGCAGAAGCGTGTGCTCGGCACGCCTATCATAGAGCGCACTCCGGAGTACTTTGCTGGTCTGTTTAAGGCGCTCAAGGAGCTGCTGCCCGATGAGTTCCCCACCGAGCGCTGCCACACATACCGCAGCTTGCCGCGGCTGCTGTCTGCGGGTACGGGGGTGAAGATCGCGCCCAACGTGTCACGAGACGATGGCCTTGCCTTTGCCCGGGAGGCCATGGCAGGGCCGTATGCCCCCCCGGAGCAGGTGCTGCAGATGACCAAGTCGGGGCGCTACATATGCGCCGTCTACCTGAGCGCGCGCTTCGGGCAGCTGATCACGCCGCGGATGGTCCGTGACCTCTGCTTCGAGCAGCCCAGCAATAGCATACAGATAGCACCCTTCTTGCGGAACCTCCTCGCACCGTACCCAAATCTCCTGCAGAAGCCTCTTGATGGTGAGCCAGCTGGACCCCAGCAGCCGACGTTCAACCAGAATGTCGAGCAGTTCTCCGGCACTCTTGTCTCCAGCTCACTGAAGGGCCTCTTTGAGAAGATGGACAGCCTGGTCGAGTGGCTGGAGACCGAGGGAGCAGGCGGTGCGATGGACACCGACCCCGATTTTCAGGCGGATGCGGCGCCGATGCCGTCGTATGCATGGCACTCCCAGTACCTCCCCCCGCAGCCTCCTGTAGCGGACTGGAGCCAGGGCTCGCAGAGTGGCGCGGGCCCGCCGCCGCCGATGCTGATGAATGAGAACTTTACCGCCAATATGCCCGCCGGTCTCGGGGCCCCTCCAGCGCCGGCTTTCTCTGGCATGAGTGTTGATCAGGCCATGAGCATGCAGCACCAGCAGACGCAACCCGGCGTCACAACCGGAGGAATGAGGGTGCGCACCGTGCATTGCCCCACAGGCACTATTTCCGCCATGATGCGCGCATGACTCTGGCGTGACTTCTGGACGTCCACTGACACAACACGGGTTTGCGTACCTTGCAGGATATGATGGTGCACCTCAGCTGGGAGTGGTGAGATGCCGCGGCGTGAAAGGCTTCCATTTCACCAGCTCCAACGTACTTCACGGCGGAGTCTGCGTTCCAGTGCCACTCGCACATTCCCCACAGTGACGTTTCAGCCACGTTGGTTCAACCGAGGGGGGTGGGGATTCGATCTTCGTTAGCTACTTGTGGCAATCGCCCGTGCCACCAAACATGCCGCTTTCCACTATACGCACAAGCATCACTAGACACACACACTCACACACACACGTCGTTTTACATATTTACAGCGTTTGCTCTTTAACAGTTTCACCCCAGTCTCGTGTGGGACCTCATTCCATTCGAGGGCACCGCCTGCCCAGGCTACAGAGGCTTACTGGACGGATTTTTCCTGACTGCTACCAGGGGAAGGACCGAGTCAGCGACAAACTAGAGTGGATGCCCATGCCTGCCGTTTTGCTTAATTAAAAGCCAGGCATGTGCAAAAGGCCCGTGTCGTACCTGCCATGATGGGAGTGAGCAGCACACTAGCAGCACTCTGGCGGGACGTATCTATGCGACAAGGGATTTGCTGCTGTGTCCCGGGACAGCCATTGCATTAGGCGTTTCTTTCGAAGATGTGGAAGAGGCGGCGCAGATGCACGTGTACAAGTAGGTGCCGGGAGGGTTACACGGCGAGGTCTCGGGCACAGGGTGGGGAGATAAAAGTGGGCGCCGCATGCCCCGGGTGCGTTACTTTGCCCTGGCCCTCAACGGCAGGCGTTTCATCACTGCAAGATTGAGCGCAGCCCAGCGGCCAGAGCAGCAGTCGCCTGGAACCGCATTCCGTGCGGTCAGCTCCATGTTTGCCACGCTACTGCCTCACGGTAGGCAGGGCATTGTCATTCGGAGGGATGTGAAACCCGGAGGACCTGATGGCCCACCCTAGCAGGCTATGCCTCTATACCAGCACGACTTGCTGGACAGTCACCGCCCTGGCTGTAGGGTCGTCATGATGTTTGCGGCTTGATCTTGGTACCAGCCCCATGGGCGCCAGAGAGCCCATAGTGCTTCATGTCCTCGACCCCCATCTGCAAAAGATCCACCGCCTTTAGCCTGCCCGACACCAGCGCCTCGCGCAGCCGGGGGTTGTACGCCTCCCCGCCGCACGCGAGATGATTCCACATCTTGAAGAGGCCCTGTTTGTACTCGATTTCGGAGGGGGCGCCTTGCTGCAGGCAGCTCTGGCATAGGGGGGAGGGAAGAAGGTATCAGTCGCATCCGCCTAAGGGTCGCGGGCAGTTGGCACTCTACATCTCGGCCATGGCACTGCTGAGCGGGTTGAAGCGCGCTGCCGCCCTGGAGTGAAGCCTCCTACCTGGTGCAGAAGCTCCTCCAGGAGCACCGCCACTTGGGTGTGCGGAACCTCTGACTGGAGCGCCTCCGCGACAATCGCCAACCCCTTGCCTCTGTATCCATCCACCTTGAAGTTGCGCACCTGCGGCTCTCTGCAAACAAGGACGCCAGGAACCATGTTATGGTCGGAAGTGTGGATACAAAGCCCCGGAGGCGCGCTCCCCGGCACATTCTTCTCTCCTGTGTCACTGTTCAACACGGTGCAGCGAGATCCGCTACCTGGCCTCCAGAGAGTCGGATGCTGCCAGGAGCTGCGTGGAGAGGTCCGTTGGCTTGGACGCCGGACGATCCGCTTTCGCACTACCGGGTGTTTGGCCGCCAGTCGAGCCTGACCAAGTCGAGCCACTGCCGATCAGCCTCTCGGCAATGCCATTCACAGGGGGGAAGGGTTGCGCAGGATATGGGTGCATGATGTTCACCTGGACCAGCTGCCGGCGGCTTGGCGTCGCCCTCCGCCCTTGACCTCTTTGCTTTTGGCTCGCTGGGCGCGTCAGCAGCAGGCGGAGCCGCGGCGGCGGTAGCGCCCGAGTCGCCAGGAGTGCCACTTGGGGGTGCCTTTGGGGACGCTGCCTGCACCTGATAGCACGGGGCAGCACACAGTCAGCATATCGTGGTATGCACTGGAGTACTGCAGACAGGTCGTGGCCGGAGAGTAGGTGGTACCTTGGCTACATCGGCCCGAGCTGCGGGTGCCCCTCGTTCAGGTGCGGCTTGCGGGTCTGCAGGGGCGGCGGGCAACTTGGGCCCGGCGACCTCCCGCTTCCACTTGTTCAGCACGCTCCTGATGGCGCAAAGGTGGCGTCACTCGCCTCACCAGATAGCGCACGCGGCCGACAGCGCCGTCCTAAGCAAAACTAGAACAGTGGGTTTCGGGTCACCTCGGGTAGGTGGCATCCAGGAGTGAGCCCTCTTGCGCCCTGCGGATGATGTGGCTCTTCAAGTATTTGCCGGCCATGGTGTGTGTCAGCACCTCGGTGCTCGGCGCTGCCTTTTCTGTCCAGCGCGTCAAGAGGGCCTGCACCCAACAGGGGGCGCCCAGTCACATAGGAAGAACAACCCTGCATACAGCGGCAGTGGCAGCTCAATGTATGCCAAATCAACGGAGGTGCGTTGACCGTACCTGGATTTCGCTGCACACCGCCTTGGCCTCATCTTCCTTTTTGCAGAAATCGGAGAAGAGCGCTCTCAGCCGCATGATGTCTTTGTCCCAGCGGCGGTCATCACCCGAGCTCCACTCCCGTGTTGCCGGCAGCTCGTCAGTGGCACGGTCCGCTTTCCC
The DNA here is from genome assembly GCA_006384855.1 of Tetraselmis striata. Lineage (NCBI taxonomy): Eukaryota > Viridiplantae > Chlorophyta > Chlorodendrophyceae > Chlorodendrales > Chlorodendraceae > Tetraselmis > Tetraselmis striata. The sequence goes on from VCJN01001484.1 coordinate 69,089, forward strand.
CTCCACCGGGTCTGCGTCCTGCTCCCTGGAAACACGACATGGCAGGCCACCAGTCCCCGTGAGCAGTAGCATCGCTGCAGGGAAGGCCTCTCAGATTTCGGGGGAGTGTCATGCGGGCAATGTCTCCGGCATCGTACTTTTCACTGTTCCTCGCACGCTTGGCTGCAAACAGGGCAGGAGAGAAGAGAGTGGGGGGGGGGGGGGGGGGGGGAGGGGGGACACATGTAAGCGACACATGCGCTCTGCGTACACACTGCGTACAGGAGCCATGGGATCAGAGACACTGCCGGATAGGGCACACGTATAAGGATGGGATTCGCTAGCGCATGTATTCGAAGCACAAGCAGTCACAAAGTGTGAAGTCAGGTGGAACAAGATGACACGTGCAGTTATAAAGCCGTACAGCAATGCCTGCTTGCCCCCGTAGAGCTCCATGAAGCATGGCGATCAATGGCAGTCACATGTGTGTGGTATGCAAATGCGCCTTCCACGACAAGTGACTAGCACCTGCAACGCTCTCTTACATGCAAGCTCCCCGCGCATTTCTCACCATGTGAGTGATGGTGTGGTACCAGGCCACCGCAGGCATGTTAGCTGGGTGCATGCAGCGTGAAAGAACGGGAAGGGGATCAGAAGGGGGTAGAACCTGAAGTCCCGCGTCCGCGCCCGCGCCCGCGCCCCCGCCCAGCAGCGGTCCCAGCCGCTAGTCGCTCCCGTGCGGTTCCCTCTTGCTTTTCAGCGTCTTGAAGAAAAAAGGCAGTGACGTGCCAGGAGGGGGGTGGGGGGGGCAATGAAACATGCTCTGTTATTTCGTCATCATACGGAAAGGAATGATGCGCGTGTGATGGAAGGCATGAACCAAGATGCACCTGGACGTGTATGCCACACAGTGCATTGGAACATACCCTGCCCACGCCTGGTTGGCTTGGCGCCCGCTGCTTGTCTACGAGTCCTCTTGGCACCTGCCCCACGACTCGTCTCGTCCGGGTCCACCTCATGGTCATCGGCATCCTCCTCCTCCCCTACCGTGGCGGAACACATGGTTAGCGCTCTTGATTAGCCTACGGGACGTCCGGGTGCCAATGTATCTACACGCCTGCTCCGAGAGGACGGCCCTGGTTTCCAGAGTCCAGCGGCAGCATGATGTACACTGGGCAGAGTGGGGCTCTGGGGAGGGGGGGGGGCACGCCTTCTGCCAATGCGTCGAAGTCGCCATCCGCAGAAGCAGACGCGGCCCCCTGCAAACAGGCGACATGTCAAATCCAATGCCCCCCCCCCCCCCCCCCCCCGCCACACACACCCACACCCACACCCACACCCACTAGCATTTTTTGCACACACACTGCCGCAACCACCGTCAGCTGCACCATTGAAGTTGAATAGCCGCTGAAATAAATGAAGCCCCCCAAGAAGCAAAGACGATGTAGATTTACCTTTTTCTCGTCGGGGGTAGTTGTCTTGTCCCGGCGTCTGCGGTTCGGCTGGTCCGCGCCCGGGGAGTAGCGGAAGGTGGGCTTGCGTGGGCGTCCGGTGCGCGAAGTGCCCTCGATTTCGATGGTGGGTTCTGCGGCATTGTGGGGGTGGAAGGGGCCGGGCACGTCAAGCCGCAGCACGGCGAGATGTCGCCGTAGCCACGCATGCAGGACCCAGAACAGCGCAGCTTCATCACCTTCTCGGCCGTCGTCAAGCTCCGTGTTCGATGAATTCGTGCGCGGCTGCTCACTCTTCGCCGCAGCGTCCCCGGCAGGGCGCGCCGCTGGCTCGTTTAAGCCGGCGGCGATTTGGAAAATCGGTTCGTCGTCGTCCATCCGTCTCCTTGCCTGCTGGAGATTTCCTCGTGTGTCCTTGCAGCTGTTTCTGAAAGATTGGAAACGTGACGGAAGTGTTAGACACCTTCCACGCGCTGAAGATGTGAACGAGGCGAAGATGTGATTCAGTTATCCTTGCGACCTTACATACTCCGACGCCGTTCACCTACTGCTCTGCTGCTCGTCTCGTCTCACACGATGGTCGCAGAGTCCAGCAGGCTACAGAAACAGGTGGCGAACCGCCCTTATTTTCGTCAGCGTCTCACCGAGTCTCGCGCGGCGCGCGACGAACCAACATCGGTACCCGTGCTGCCCGTATGTATCCCTGTAGCATACTGGTATAAATGTGTCACATATGTGCATACCTGGGCCAATACCGGTAATAATTTCTCTTTATTGGGGTTTTTTAATTAATGGGAATGTTATACTATTAATTACCAGTTATACCGATATTTTACTGGTAAGAAATTACCCCGAGCGCGCGGCGCGCACCGGGCCCCGCTGCGCGCCAGACACGCGCGACGCGACATACAGTGATCTTTTCAGTACGGTACCGGTAACCCTTACCTATAGAGTGCAGTAAACTGCGCACTGCCGTCTTCCCGCCCAGCAGCCGACTAGCTGCGTACCCGGGCCCCGAAAGCAACCGGGGCACATTGTGCAGTGGCGGCCCGATGGCGGTGCGGACTAGCGGCGTGCCACGGTTGAGAAAGCAACCGCGGCACAATAATTGAGCAACGGCGCGGCATGATGGCACCGACTATCTAGCTGTGTGCCCGGATATTGCAAAAGCAACATAGGCACAATGTGCAATGACGGCCTGATGGCGCCGACCAGCTGCGTGCGTACCCGGGGCTGCGAAAGCGGCCGGCGCAAAGGGTGCAGCGGCGGCCTAATTACGCCGAGACCAACTGCGTGCCCGGGCCGCGGAAGCGCGTGCGGCACATGGTGCATTAGTGGTGGCCCGATGGCGCGAACCAGCTGCGTGCCCGGGGCGGCGAAAGCGGCCGGCGCAAAGGGTGCAGCGGCGGCCTAATCATGCCGACCAACTGCGTGCTCGGGCGGCGGAAGCGACTGCGGCACAAGGTGCAGTGATGGCCCGTTGGCGCCGACCAACGCACTGTGTGCCCGGGCTGCGAAAAGCAACCGGGGCGGCATTATGTGCAGTGACGGATTGATGGCGCCGACCAACTACGTCGTGCCCGGGTTGCGAGCGCGACCGGCGCAAAGGGTGCAACGGCGGCTTGATGACGCCGACGAAGTGTGTCCCCGGGCTGCGGAAGCGACTGGGGCACAAGGTGCAAGGACGGCGGCCCGTCGGCGCCGGCCGCCATCTACTGCGTGCCCGGACCACGGAGGTGACCGGGGTACATGGTGCGGTGGCGGCCCGTTGGCGCCGACCAGCTCCGTGCCGAGGCTGCGAAAGCAACTAACGGGGCACATGGTGCAGTGGCGGCCCGATGGCGCCGACTATAGCCGTGTGCCGGAGCTGCAAAAGCAACCCGGCACAATGTGCTCAGGCGGCACGATGGGGCCGACCATGTGTGTGCCCGGGCCGCAGAAGCAACCGTCTGTCCCTCTCCTTTTTGAGCAGCTGCCGTCGTCATGCCCCCACTTTTTGTCGCCATCAATAAAGCACCCCTCCTTCCCTCTGTACGCCTCACGAAAATTCCCGTGTGCGCGATAGGTAACGGCGGAACTCAGCAGCATGTTGGCTAGCGACAAAGTTCCAAAGTGACTGAACGGACTGACCACGAAGGAAGCATGAGGTAGTCGGGGCGGGGGGACCGCCAGGGAAGTTGCGCACAGCCAGCAACACCGCGAAGATGGAGACCACCGTCAAAGCGGAGTGCCCGAGACGTCCGCGGTCCTCAACCTCAAAAGGGTAGTACCGGTGTACACCCCGATCTGGGGCGGAAAATAAACGCCCGGCGGTCCGCTGCCAACTTACCATGCGCCGCCTCGGTCGCCGCGATCCCGGGGGTGCACCAGCGGGGGTCGTTGCTCCAAGGGGGGGGGGTCCGTGGAGGACACGCATGCGAAGTCGATCATGTAATCGCACCCCCCCCCCCCCCCCCCCCCCACCACCACCCGCCAGCGTCAAGTCCGACAGCTGCGAGCGGTCCGCTGGGCGCAGCCCACTCGTCTCAAGGGTCAAGTCGCCGGCTCTTGAGCGGTCCCGGTCAAGCACCGCCCAGCATCAATTGCCACAGATTCCCACAGTTTCTTCAAAGCGGTATGCATTCGGTGCTTGTAGTTCGTTGCGGAGCAGATGGGCAGATGATCCACAATGAAATCCGTAGCGCTCCGGTTCGAGCCATCCGTAGAGCGAAGCCATCAGGGATCAATACCACACGTGGGGCGGGCCAGGGCAAGTGACAAGCGCGGAACCTCCGGGCAAAGGCCCAGCACCCGTGCAGCGGCGGCCGAATACGCACCGTGGGGAATCTTGCGGGCTGACCCGAAAACATATAGTGCTGATACGAGGTAGCGACCTGGTACCAGGTACGGCCCATAATTTTGGGGCCTGCAAAATATTTATTCGTTACTTTTTGGTTACAGGGAGAGCGTCAAGAGAATGCACGCAAAGTACTGGGGAAGGAAAATATTTCGTCCGACAGTTTTCTACACCGAAACTGCTCGATTGTTGTTGCCTGATACGGTACCGTACGAGGCACTACAGGTACTGGTACCCTCTTATAGCGGTAGAGGTACCTACCCTCGTATAGCGGTAGGGGTACCTACCTATCCCCAAACGACTAGCAATTTGCTAACCATTTTTTAAAACTATTAATATTCAATCAGATGAGGACTCTAAAGTTGGCGGACACTAATCGTAATAGAAGTTAAGCATCCGATTTGTAGTATATTCGTACAGGCAGCCCAGAACGTCGAGCTACCACGTACATGAAGCTAGTACCCAGGCAGCCAAGCCGCGCGACAGCTACAGGTACAGGTACGCACAGCATATCAGCATCCGCGCACGCGCGCGTTCACGCGCGTCCAGTACGAGTACGGGGATAACGCATCGCGGCGCGCTGCATCAAGCTGATCAGCAGGCTGTCTGCTGACGATGCGGCGCGCAGCAACGCCGCCGCCGCCACACAGCGTGAGCTCGTCCATCCAGTACCGGTGCTCCACTGCCCCTCTCCATTTCCATTCCTGTTCCTCGTGCCAGTGCTGCCGCCTGGACACCTAGCCCATTTTGCTTCACGGCCACTCGTAGCAGTAAGTTCACCGCCTCTCCCAGCAGCCCGCAAAGTCACCGGCTACGCGTTTCCGAATTTTCCCCAAACGCCTCGATTGTGCTGCTCGGGGAGGGGCGCTGCAGGACGAACAGAACATCGCCTCTGTGCTGTCGCCCGTCGCCGTTGTCCCAACGTGCCTGTCCATCTCTTGCGCGATGCACCACCGGCATCCCTTTGGTGCTACCCTATGTGTCCTCCCCTCGCTCCCTTCAGCACTTCTCGCGTGGACGGCGCATACAGCTGCCGGGGTGGCGCAATTCGGTCACGCCGAGGCTCGCTCGGGCTGCGTGCGCTGGGCTGTCGTGCAGAAGAGTATTATTATTGGGAACTGCGGGAGCGCATATTTCTACAAGCCAAGAAATATTGAGTTGGAAAAGTCCCTGGCTCAAACAGGCAGCCGCGCTATACCGACTAGGCTAGTAACCTCCTCTGACCAGCCCTTGTCATATGATGAGGCTACCGAGGCTGTACCTGGCATCACCTGCCAGTGAGGCTCCTACAGGCGGTGGCCGAGGAGACGTTGCTTTGTGATGCATAAACCCTCAATGCCATGCGCTACTTTAATAGCGACATTGTGACCCCACTGGCAGCCTCTGCAACCCATGGAACTCGCCGCACTCAGTGTTAAGCCAGTCTATCTTGTTGGCTGTCTGCAGCCATGAACCACAGAGGCCCCGACGACGAGGACCTTGAGGAGTTCTCGGATGACGTGGAGGAGCTGTCCAGTGACGAGGACGCTGCAGATGAGCACCAGGAGATCACAGGGAGCGCCGCGCCCGTCGCCGGATTGGGGATGGGCTTGCCTGGTCTCAAGCCACCAGGGGCTGCAGGTACGCGCCACCACACACGTCACCTTGGCAACTTGGCATTGCGTGCTGTGGCATGTGCCCTGAGCGAATGGCACATCCGATTGACCCATTGCTCCCGCGACGGACGCAGCTGGCAAGGGAGTCCCTGCGGATGATACCAAGCCCTGGATCGGCCTGAGCTCCTTTCCGGTGGGTGTCCCGATCCGCACTGCCCCACTCACTGTATGACCCGCGTGATTCAAAGCGGTCAGCAACCCTCTAGCAGCATCATCCCTGAGCTCACATGAATGCCTTGTTTCTGTAGGAGGCTACCCAGAGCGCGCTGCAGTCGCTGCTGGGATCGCTCCGGGGGATGAACAAGTCGCACCTTACGATCCTGCTTCTTGGTGAGTGGCACGGGGATACCCGGCAGAGAAGAGCCACTCCGCACTGCATTTCCATTTGCTGCGGGCAGTGACACCGCTCTTACTGAAGCAGTGACCCGACTTCGCAGGCAAGAGTGGAGTGGGCAAGAGTTCCACTGCCAACACTCTATTTGGGGAGAAGGTGTCAACTATCAACCCTTTCCAGAACGACACAACCAAGCCTCTGCTGATTTCTCGCAAGGTGCGTTGCCTACTGCCGCTGCAAGTCCCACAGACATCCCCCCTCCACATGCGCTCACCTCTCTGCGGCAGAGGTGATCCACGAGCCCTTTTCGCCCGTGCATGCCTATCCGTGACGCTGCGTGCATCATCTGCATTGCAGGCCGCGGGCTTCACGCTCTCTGTCATCGACACTCCGTCTCTTCTGGAAGCAGACTCCTGTGAGCGATTCGGTAGGCTGCCAGGGCGGTGTACCCCCTTTCCTTTGGCCGGTGTTGCAGTGGTTTGTGGCGCTCAATCTTCACCGAGTAACGGTGCGCACATTGTCCTCGCAGTCTCTGTCGGCCATCAGCTTTGAGCTGCGGAAGCGCCCCGTCGACGTCGTGCTGTACATGGACCGCCTCGACATGTACCGCGTGGAGCCGATCGACAAGCTGGTGCGCGGCCCGCAGCCCACTGCGCGCAACCCACTGCGCGGCCCGCCGCGCTGGCTGTGACTGACCTCCCGCCGCATGCGTGCAGGTGATCGAGGCCATCTCCGCCAACCTCGGAGCAAACATCTGGAAGAATACCATCATCGCCTTCTCACACGGAGACTTGCGTTCTCCTCCCCCTTCCACCGACTTTTGTGAGTGCCCAGTCGTTCCTCAACTTGCAGCTGGGGCGTGGCTAACTCATAGCAGCAGGGCTGTTGCTTGACGGCGCTGGCCCTGACTCCTCTGGGCTGTCTGTCCGCCCACAGCCTCGTATGTTGAGTCCAGGGCCGCAGGACTGAGGAAGGCAATCAAGGCAGCGGGTGGCTCTGGGCCTCTGCCCTTCATTCTGGTCGAGAATAGCTCCCGGTGTGGTACCAACGAACAGGTGAACCGCGAGTCCAAACCTGAGCCTGTGGGAGTCCCCTTTGGAGGGGCCAACTCTAAGCGTTGTATTGTGTGATGTGTTCTCCGACAGGGGGAGAAGGTGGTCGGGCCCAACAAAACGCCGTGGCTGACCGACATGATGACCAAGGTGTGCCCCGGCGTGCCTGCCATCGCGCTCAACCTATTGGCGGGCCTTCCCCATTGCCTTGTGACCAGTTCCGTTCTGACTGCTCCGCTGGTTGCAGGTGTGCGAGGTGGTGACTTCGGGCGCCAGCTCATTTGCATACGACAGCAAGGTGCAGAAGCGGTCAAATCCGAACCGGAAGCGCCGCTGGATGATCCCTCTCATCTTTGCAGCACAGGTCGGGCCCATGTCTAGTTACTGTCAGGGTGTCGGGACAGAGGAGGGAGTCAACGGGATGTAATGCTGCCACCAAGAGACCCCTTTGAACAAATGAACGTGACGCGGTGTGTTGTGGTTCCGCAGGTGGCGTTCAAAATCCTGGTGTTTGACAAGCTGGTGGAGGAGGACGCCGCCACCGGTGACCAGTACGGCCCGTATGACCCTGACTTTGTTGACCTGGAGCGCGAGAGGCGCAAGGATGAGAGGGAGAGGCGCGACCAGGCCAGGCAGCAGAAGGAGGACAAGAGGAGGCGCTCTTCTGCGCGCGTCAACGAGCCCACCCTACCCACGAACTCCTACGTCGACTTTGATGACTCTGAGGATGAGGACTGGGATTAAGCGCGCCGCGCGCCGCTTTGTTAATGAACTATGGGATCCAGGCTGGCGAGGTTAGCTGTAAGCGTCAAAAGGTCTGTACGTATCAAAAGGAACCATTGTGAGCACACTCTCTGCAACCTTCTCACGCACCCTCATGCGCCATGTAGGGGCTCCCCAGCCCCTCGCGCTACCAAGGACATGCTTGGATCGCTTTCAGATGTTGCAGAATGAATCTCCGGGCATCCAGAGGCGCTAAATATTGCTCCGCCCTTTATCACCCTCACGGGCCTTGGATGCGCCTATCCCCCGTGCAACGTGGATATGAATGCCAGCGTGTCGCCGTCCGCCAGCTCGGTATCCAGGTGTCCACTGCATCCGGGGGCATGGCAGCGGGCATCTCAGTGGGCCCACTATGTCAGCTATAAACATGATGGGACACAAGGGATATTATTCACATCTTTATCATTGTCATATTGCCTGGTAGGGGGGAAGGGAGGGGAAGGGGGGAGGGGGGGTCTTACGTAATCTCCCAGTCAGTGTCATTTATCAACACCAGGATGCCCGGCCGCCTGAGGGGCCACAAGAAAGCACGCTTAGTTGCACTGTAGCACGTACTGCAGAGACATGTGCGCATGATGTGTGCCCACGTCGAATCTCTCTGCCAGCGTGCTCCTTTTGCAGAACACACATATACTGCCTTCAGAGCTATGGGGTACTCAGCCTGTGATCTTATCACCAGGGGAACATGCGCCCGTCACGCAGGCCAGGGCTTACACTGAGTCGTCCTTCAAGAACAGTTCCGGGCGCTCTGTGAGAATGGTCTCTCGCATCCACACCAGCAGCTCCTTGATTATCAGGGCCTGAGAAGTGGCACAGGCAAGGCCGTGACCTGCTGACACCCTTGGTCCTCGGCACAGCTGCATGAGTAGTTCCTGCCTACCCACGAAAGCAAGTTTTCATGCAAACGGTGGCATGATAGGCGTAGACTGGCTCGCCTGTGACGTGCAGGGAACTTGCACTTCTTTTTGCTTCTCGTTTCCAAACAGTAGCTCTAGACCGCCACTGGCGTTGCCCGCAGGAAATGGGAGATCAGTTTAATCAAAGTGAGTGAGAAAGGGCGTCGAACAGCGGCAGCGTGGTGCAGAAAGACGGCGTCGCATGTGTCGTTCGAGAGGTGACTGATGGCCTGCCGATCCCTCCCAACCGCTCCTATGAAAAACATGGCAGGAGATGCCATTGGCTTGCGGGTGCGTGCATGTACCTGAAGTGGAGGTGGAGCAGCATATTGCGCGGCTCCTGTTGTTTGCCGGTAGCTGGGACGGGCCGGGTGAGACACCGTCCGATTGGTAGACGGAGTGGGATGGGAGCTGAGGCAGCTATGGCGGGTTATACTGCAGCAGTTTCCAGCGATAAGAGGCACTGAGTGAAGGAATATTCGGGGAGGGAGGTCGAGTAGGGTGACAGTGCGCTGGGATCGCTCGTTGCTGCTCCGCCTGTTTTGTCAGGCTTGACGGCTTTAGCGTAGAGCTATTCCTGTACCTGTATTCGCTAGTTCCTGCTACCGACTGAAGCGGTATTCAGCGAGACTTACGTTACAGGTACAAGTATCGCGGTTACAGGTTAATAAGGATCGTCTCCGCACTCTGCTAGCCCCTCGAAAATCCTTAAGTACCAGGAGTGTTCCGAGCACATATGTCATCGGCTGCGCGCTGCTGACTTCGTGACAAAGACTAAACTCGCTTTTTCGGACAGCGATGAGTGATATAAAAAAGGGTTTGTCGCTATAAATATGTGCTGATTGTAATCATCATTTATAATTATTTATTGATATATTTTCATGCAGGACGATTTCCCTGGTTTATAGCGGCCATAGTTCAATAATTTCAAATACAAACTGTCAAAATCGTGTTTAGTCACGCTCTGATGTCATATATTGTCATTCACACACAGCACGGCAGTCCCGGTGCTGGTTAATTTTTTGCTTCGAGGGCGGCACTTCGAGGGCGTATACGCACTTGACAACATGACAATACTACAATGACACGCGCAAAGATAAAATGATTTGCAGCTATCGAATAACGACTACGAGTAAGTTTTTTTTTTAATAACATCATTCGTTTTATATATTTCAAATATATCCTGCATTTCTTATTATCGTCACTGAGGAGCCTCATCCGGCGGCGGGATGAGGCGGCGAACCTGGCCCGCGCGGCAGGCTCCGGGAAAAGCGTTGACAAGAGCACCTGCATATTAATATGGAGAAGAATCTTGCAGTTGGTTGTTGACAACGGCAGAAACCGCAGCCACGGTGGGTGGCCTGGTGGCGGCGTGACGAAACGGGCAGAGCTGGTGCTCTAGTGCACACTGCAGGGCAGAGAGGTATATATATGGTACGTGTAAGCTATTTGGCGGGTGTTATGGCTGGTCGTGGCGGCAGCAGCGACGCTGGTTCTATCGAGTGGTGCGGGCTCGCGGCCGATTGCTCCGCGAGTATCGCTCTGGAGTAGACCACCCCGCCGGCGGTTTCCCTGCGCAGTCCATGCCTGCATTGCTCCTCCATCCGGCGCTGTTCCAAGAGGATGCTCCCCGAGTTGTTCTTCTCCAGCCCGCTCTCCCTGCTGGGCACGCTCCTCGCCGTCTGGCTCCTGCATGCGCTCACACGCTGGGAAGGCAGTTACTCGTCGGTGTCGGCGTTTCTGCAACCGCAACGGTACCGGTGGTGGCGGAGCATGATGGCGGTCATGCCTGGCCAGAGCCGGGCGCTTTGCCACTATTGCGGCGATCCTGCCAGCCTTCGGTGCTCGCGGTGTAAAGCGGCCAGATACTGCTCGCCCACCTGCCAGGCAGGCCATTGGCGCAGCGGCCACAAAACCGAGTGCCGCAAGGACCAACCCCCCAGAGAGGACCTTTCGCAAAGGCGCCGTTCTCTGGAGAGGAAAAACAGCGAGCCCTATCCTGCTGCGGAAGCTGTGCTGTATCCCTACCTTGACTTTGTCCATCATTTCCAGCACGCCGCAGCCTCGGACGCTGACCAGCAGCGTGTGCCGGTGGGGCTGCTCAACGTGGGCAACACCTGCTACGCAAGCGCCGTGCTGCAGTGCCTCGCCGCCACCGCTCCGTTTGTCGCTCTGATGTCCGACAGCTGCGGAAATCACAATTCTGAGACGTCGTCGTCTTGGAGCCTTGTGGGTGAGATTGCCGAGCTGATGAGCGAAATGTCCAACTCATCAACTGCGGTGTCCCCGCGCCCCCTTCTGCGGCGTGTTGGCCAGATTGGCCGCCACCTCACCTTTGGGCAGCAGGAAGACTCGCATGACTTTTTCCTCGCACTTCTTGATGCCATCGAGACGGAACTCCTGCAGCATGTTGGGGGCAAGGACGCGGTTCCTGACATCAGAACGCGGGAGACGACCTTCATATTCCACACCTTCGGAGGATACATGCGGAATCAGGTGACCCCTCCATGTCATCATCGCCGGCGGTCCAGCTCTGATGTCCATCTGCTCACGCCCATGCTGCTCATTATCTCCGTACCCAAGCTAAGAGCCTGCCCTGCTGTGGGGCGCAGATAATCTGCTGCGGCTGCGGGTACAGGTCTCAGACGTTCGAGTCGATCATGTGCTTAACATTGGACATACCAGGGCACATCTCCTCAATCGAAGGCGCATTGAAGCACTACTGCAGCGAGGAGGTGCTGGACGGCCACAACAAGTACCACTGCGACTGCTGCCAGCAGAAGGTGGCTGCTTGCACTTCCGCCCTGTTGCGCCCAATCTGACATGCAGCGGCTGGCGTGCATGCGGAGCCGGCGTACTGTGGCTGACTGGTGTTCTCTGTTGCTGCCGCTCGCCAAGGAATCCGCACTGAAGTCCTCCATGATAGAGGTTGCTCCGAATGTGCTGTGCCTGGCGCTGAAGCGCTTCACTCCGGGGCGCTTTGGGAAGCTTAATAAAAAAGTTGGTGCCCGCCAGTCCCATGACTCTATGTCGCATCCTCTATTGGGATGATTCATGCCAGCCTGTGTCACTTGAGGTACCACATGCCCATGGTGTGCTCAGACTGACATCGGTCACCTGTCCTCACCGGTGCAGGTGTCCTACCAGGAGACGCTGGACCTGAGGAACTTTCGTGCCTCGAACAGCATAGACGACGCGCCTCAGATGTACTCCCTCGCCGGCGTGGTGGTGCACTTGGACCACAACAATAGCACCGTTTTCGGGCATTACACGGCGTACGTCAGGAACCCTGACGGCTGTTGGTGGTGCTGCGATGACGCGCAGGTCTCTCAGGTAAGGTCCCCCCTCCCCCCCCCCCCCCCCCCCCCCCCTCCTTCTGTAACTTGTGCGCTACCGGGCATGAGGTCTGACAGTCAACTGATGCTTTGGCAGGTGTCCAGGAAGAAGGCCCTCAGCCAGAATGCGTACATGTTATTTTATACCCGCGATCCCTCAAATTTGAAGCCCGCACCATTGCTGAAGGCAGCATCCATGAACGGCATCAGCCATCCGCGTGCCTCGGGCATTCAGGACGGCATGGAGCTTCCCAGGCAGGCCTCTGCATCAACCGACGACAGTCAGTTGGAGCAAACAGCCTCCGGGTGCTCGCAATCGGTCCCTGCGGCGTCCCCCTGCCACAGCTCCGTGGACCGCTTGCCACACACAATGATCCCTGTGGCAAGTGAAAGCTGTACGAGTAGCATCGATGGACACGAAGCTCCCTTTCGACACTCCCATACTCTGCCAGCAGAAGGCTACCAGCAAGAGGCGCAGTCCGTTTTTCGAGCACCCCAGCCGGCGTCGGGTGATGATGCGCAGTACGCTCAAGATCCCACGCCGGAGCACTATGTGCGCCAGCGGCGCGCTCACAACAGCCGGACCTCAGTTCGCAGCAACCTCGTGCTTGTGGTCGACCTTCCCAACGTGACGTCTGCGGAGATGATAAGCGTCTATGCAGAGGAATTGCGGGACACGGAAAACCACTCAAGAGGTTCCATGTCCCGAGTCGTTGTCGAGGTTCCCGGGCATTATCACCTGAAGCTCACCCTGGGTGAAGGGACTGAGGTCTCTGCTGCTTCCGCCAGATTCAATCGCCGGACAGGCAGGCTGAAACTGGACCTGTATCAGAGGAAAGGCTAAGCTAATCATCTTCCTCAGCGCTGCTGTCTCCTCATACGGCGAACCTGCTTGGATTGGCGCACAGTGGTATGGGCGAATGCCATGCGTGATTGGCGAAGAGTGTCCGCTGTGTGTAAGGATGAAAATGTGTGTGACAGTCATACGCTTGCTGAAGAGTGGATGCTGTTGGAGGAGTTTAGTGTTAATGCCGCAGAAATAGGCACTACCTAAGCAGCTTTTTGTGGCAGCAGTCCTGCTGCTGCTGCCTGGTGTCTTGCTCCGGCTGCTAATCGTTGCGACGCTCTGCGAGCGCGCAAACAATCATATAAGGATTATATACATCCGGTCCCCCGGGTATTGTGTCTGGATTCCCGGGGTCACTTGCCAATGAAATCCCACCGGGGTTAAAGCCCAGTGCAGGGGGGGCACAATCCTGAGATGCAACGTACCCAAACGGGTACGAGCATGAATGACTGAGTACATTTTGATATGATACGATATGATACGATATGATATGATATATGATATGATATGATATGATATGATATGATATGATATGATATGATATGATATGATATCCCGCATCGCCTTCTGCTGCTAGATCATATAAGTGTTATATCCCGCATGTTGGACGACCCGGCCTATGCAGATCGCCACCGAATCCAAGCCGAAAAAAGCGTTGCTACATGAGGCCGTCCATCGCATCCTTTGGGGGGGGGGGGGGGGGTTGGAGTGTAAGGATATGTACCACACAAATCCCCATGATTGTGGCGTTTTGCGCGGTATCCTTACATGCATGCATATATGCAGCAGTGTTTTTCCCCCGCCCCCGGGGCAGGACTGGCACCAGTGAAACCCTACGACGGGCGTTCAGGCAGCTGTGATGTGCGATACAAATATACAATACATAAAAATCCTCATTACATGTACCCCGTGTATACCCTTTCACCCTGTGGAAGTGGCGCGCCCATTAGATACAACATATATGATCTAAACTAGTTTATGGGGTTTCCTCCCTTGACCTAACCGCTTTTCAGCTACAAGGGCCGCTCGGTTGTACGGGAGCTAGGCACCTGTCGTTGCGCCGTTTTTGGGTGCAACACGAGTAGCCATAAAAGCAGCCATAATAGCTGAGCCTACCATCTTCCAGTTTTCGCTGCGTTACACGCATCGATGTTAAAACTGTCTCGTAACCTGTTGCGAGCAAGGTCACCCCAGGTTGTTCAAGACCACACCCGGCCCACCACCCGTGTGTGATATTCTCATCCGTACGTCCGTGTGTTACCATGCCAGATGGAGAAGAACCCGTCGTTGAGCCGACGCTCGAGTCGCTACACGCAGACGTGAAGGCCTAGTCTACATTACTGCGCGAGCTTGCAACAGCGATGGCCCAATTGACGGCTCGTGAGCGCGTTAGTTGTCGATGGAGAAGGGGCACATGGTTCCAGTTCCGGGCAGCGCATCGCGAGACAGCCGACAGGCAGCGGGGGAGCCGCAGAGCGCCCCGACTTGCCAGAGCTAGCCCAGAGCGGCCGTGTCGGAGCAAAATCCGTGAGTGGCGACGATGACTACCTCGCGGTGCCAGAGCTACTGCAGCGAGCAGATTCTTGTTACGAGGCCGTTCGACCGGTCAGCCGGGTGCCTGGACTATTATTCCCCTTGAGCACCGACCTAACGAACGAGTACCTCAAGCAGGATGACCGGCGTCTGCCGGCCCAGGAGGAGTATCTATGGATGTCGTGTTTCGGCGCCCACATGGCCGCACTTTTCGTGGCTCTCGACGAGCTGCTGCCCTACGTCCCTGCTGCAAGTCAGGACTTCACCCCCTACCTCGCGAGAGCTCGGAACCACGCCGAAGCCATCGACAAGGCGTTTCGCTTTCGTTTGGCCTTGCTACGGAGGCTTAATGAGGTCAAGCGTGTGCACGGTGACCAAGGTGTTCTGGACGTGCTGTGAGCTCAGCACTTTGAGCCTGCTTCTGAGCATCTGGGTTCCGCGATTTTTGGGGACCTCATGAGGGACTACGAGCGTCGCGTCTTCGAGGCGACTGTGGCCAGCAGCGCCAAAGCAACCGCTACTGCTCGTGTGGCGGCAGCAGCTGCAGGTCGCGGACGTGGACGAGGACGTGGCGGTGGACGCGGGCGTGGCCGCGAAGGTGAGCACGAGTGTCGGTGTGGGGCGCCTTTCGTCGGAGCCGCTAGAGCTTTGCGAGGCCACCTTTCGGTGACCGCCGCAAAGCGCACCCTTGCAGCTCAACGGCGGGATGAGCGCCCTGTATCAGGGCCTGACCCCCCCCCCCCCCCCCCACCTTACAGACTTCATTTAGACCTTCCTCGGTGCGGCGCTTCTTACAGCTACATGCGAGTGCGGCTCAACCATCCGCACACCTGCAAATGGCGGCTCAACCGCCTCCCGTACCATTTCATCACTGAGTCCGTCGGTTGTCACACTGCGTGTTACAACTGGTTCGCAACGACCAAGCTTCGCGCGTGTCGTACGTTACGCGCGTGACAGACACTACGAGCGCGAAGGGCGCGCGGGGCGGCCCTCTTACCTGAACCTAGCCCCGCAAACCCGTACTGGTGCTATTGCAACCCCGTCCAGCAACTACCGCGGCCAACCGCCGGGAACCTAACCGTTGTTGCCGAGTACTTTGCAAACAGTAGTCGCCCCCCCGGTATTCTGTCGGTAAAACGACGAACTTACGTAATTCACGAGCCCGAAGCTGTCGCTCCCTGGGCTGCTTCACTGCGATCTCGACTGCATGATGCTTTTGGCGCGGACGGGCTGGGACACCGGACGCTCGACCTGCTCTCCAGCTCCCTCACCGCTCATACGCTCAAGAGCTACGACGGCAGACTATCTCAATTCGCGGAGTTCCGCCACGACTCCGAGAACATCCGCCCGCTGGAGGCGACCACTGCTATTGTCGTCCAGTACGTTGCCTGGATTGGTGAGCAAGGGCACATTGGAGCTAAGTCACTGCAGCCCTACCTGTCTGCAATCAACACGTTCTTCGAGGCGCACAACCTCGACCCAATCGCCAAGGACAACCTACACCTTACTGCAGCTAGGCGTGGGCTGATGCTGCGGCAGCGCCGTCTAGAAGCCGCCCCTTGCGAGTCCCTCTGCCTGCTGATGTAGCTTGCAGTTTTGTCGAGAAGGCCGAGTTGATTGTGTCCGCTCCCACCACAGATTACCACCACGACTTATTCCGAGCCTCGTGGCCTCCGAGACTCGTGGCCTCGGTTGTCAACTTCATGTTCTTTGCCAAGGGACTTTCTGGCGTGTCCTGCCGAGTGCGGGATGTGCATGTCGACGATTATAACATTACCCTACAGGTGTACTGCGAAAACGGCCGCGCTGGCCGACGGGGACCCGACGACATGCGCGTGCTTCTCCTTCCGGTCTCAGAACTCCCCCGATATGCACGTCTCCTGCACCATTTCATCGACAACGTACAGTCTGCCCCCCTAGTTTCTGTTGCCTTGGCTGAAACAAACTTCTGGGCGGTCACCCCGAGCGAGCAGTCAAAACCTTGGACTGCCGCTACAATGTCGGACTGGTTGTCTACAGCCGTCCGTCTTGTCGGTGTTGCCCCTCCCGCCGGCACTTCCTGGACATCGCACAGCCTTCGCAAGGGAGCAGCGTCTGCGGTCAACGTCATCGGAGTACCACTGTCTCACATTCGCTACCAAGGCGGCTGGGCCACTAACTCCGACGTCGATCTGGACTACATCGACCCCAACGTTCTTCCTTCACCTGGTGCGTGGTTCTTCTTAGGCCACCTTACTTGCCCCCGTCCGCCACTTCCAAGTCCAACAGGACTCCGCAGCGGTGGCCTTCCCGGTGCCCCCATCAAGACCTGGCGTTACCCCTTCTTCATCAATCTACTGCTCTCTCCGTTCGCTCATCTCTGGCAAAATCAGACTCAACTTGAAATGATCTAAACTAGTTTATGGGGTTTCCACCCTTGACCTAACCGCTTTTCAGCTAGAAGTGCTGCTCGGTGGTACGGGAACTAGGCACCTGTCGTTGCGCCCTTTTTGCAGCACGAGCCATAACAGCTGAGCCTGCCATCTTCCAGTTTTCGCTGCGTTACACGCAGCGCCCTCCCTGACTCCGTCTTCCCTCCACGCTTTTCACTTTACCTTCGTGCCAATTTCGGCTCTTGATCGTGTAAAAAAGCCTGCGCGACCGTTTTGGCACAACCAGACTCAACTTTGAAACCTGTCTGATTAGGGGTTTTTTGGTTTTACAATTTAGGTTATAGGTTTTACAGCGCCGTTTTCCAGCGCAGGCAACAGCACGGGGCCGGCATGTCACGTAACGGGCGCCCGTTTTGACAAGCGCGGCATGCGGCTCGTCCTTCACCCACCAAACCAAACCGTTACTGTACTACGACTTTCTACAGCAGCAGCTCACTGCATCCAAGCTACAGTGGCGCTCAACAGAGCTGTGTTGTAAGGCCGCGGCGAGCTTCAAAAATTCCAGCGCCACCTCCGTCCGGCCCGCCACTGAGCAGCACTTATTTGGAGGCGCCCCTATTATAAAGTAGTCCGGCGCCAACGTATCGCCCGCCATCTGCCCCTCGTGTGCCGGCGAGCCACAGCCCAGCGTCGGCGAGACTACTTCATCTCTGTCGAAGCAGCGCGGCGTATTCCTGCAACGCGGGCTGTGTCGGCGGTGTAAACCCGCAGGTAGCCACCATGGCAGGTCTTGAAGACCCCCGCATGGGCACCACGAGGGCGAGCATGAAAACCAACGTCCTCCTCGCCAAGTCAGAGCTTGGAAAGGTGCAGGCTGCTCTCTGCGCGAACTCTTTTTCAGTTGGCTCCTGTCGCCCACCATACCTAAATGCACAAGACGCGCGTTTCCTCTTGGGTTCCAAAATCCCCCCTGTGCCTCTGACAACCTCTGCCTTCACACACTTGCATACCTGTAACTGTCATTTTGACTGTTGCAAGACAGGCTGACGTGCTTTTGGGTTCTTGCCTTGCCGCAGCCCAAGCCCAGCACATTCGCAGACCCTACAGATGACCGTGTTTTCGGGGCTCCAAACATTCGTGATCCGGAGGGTGCCCGTGACGGTGCGCGCCCGTGCCATCTGCTATATATGGGGATTACACAGCCCTGCGGCGGCTGCACGGTTCTTCTATGGGTACTCATGCGTGGCCGGTTGCTCCCTGTAGTGACGATGGTGTGGAAGGAGCACGCTGCGAACCCCAACGACAAGCCAGGGCCAGATTTCCGCAAAATGAACAAAAATGCTGCCAGCATGTATGCCACCCTTCTCCCCTCCATGCCCCGGACCCCTGACCAACTCTCTCTGTGTTTCAGCCATCATTTGGGTATCCGTCCGGAACGCCGCTAACCTCGGTGTACTCATTCACAGGGGGCTCACCTCAGCGTCAGAGCAGCATGCACATAGATCTATGAACTACGAGACAATGAAAACAGGGAACGCCGTGAAGCCCAAGGCGCCGAAAGTCCCCTCTGATGTCAATGTAGAGCACACTTATGGAATCCCGTCGACGCACATCCCTCTTGAAGTGTACCGTGTGTGCGGGTACGTTGCTGCACTCCTTGGGGCACATGCAGCTTCACCTTATCCTCCGATCGCTGCGTGTTGATTTGCCTGACTCGCATTATGCAACGGTGATGTGCAGCGATCCCGCCAATGTGCGGAACTTGATCCAAAACAGCTACGCGAACGACTGGATCAACAACAACATGGAGAAAGAGGCAGCCATGAGGGGCTCTCCCACAAAGAAGGGTGGGATTGGCCTCACCAGGGCGGCAGAAGGCCACGCATTCGGCGCGCACACCAAGTACATTGTGCCTGCTGATGCTGATGAGCCATTCAAGATGTCCAAGTTCAAGGGTGTTCCGAGCAAGGTGTCCACAAGACGGTGATGGCTTACACTGCGCTGTGTGGAGGCCTGCCAGGGACCATCATACTATATGGAAGTGGCTGTTGTGATGATAGCTCTTAAAGGTCTTTCTGAAACAATCCATCCATGCGAACATATGGACCCTGCACGGCAGCACACAGAAAGATAATGAACTCCACACATCCCAGCATGTGTTACACACCACACACAAAATCCCACATGCGAATTCAGTGTGACAGTGTGATGGAGGATGGCATGCACGTCAGTTCTACACAGTCGATGATGGAGGAAACTGCAACTCTTGCCTCCATACAGCTAAGGTTTCCTGATGACATTTCCAGCTAGGGGCTGTGAGTGGATTCTGCATATTTCACTGTTGATGCAGCTGTCTCCACCGCTAGAGGTTGGCACACTGCTCTCTTATACAGGTGTTATTATTGCATCGCATTTTTGCGCCGTCGTACGGGAGAGGAGGTCGGCTGCTGCATGGCCAACTTGCTGCGGCACTACGAACGCATGAGCATGGAAAGTTGGATCATGGAATATTGCGGGACGAGCGCCATGCATACGTCTCAGTCAACTGAGTCCGCGTCCGCATCCTTCGGTTTGTGTAGCCAGGATAGCAATACTTTCTCGTACTAGCACACGGTACTAGATGATGTATACACACTGGTAATGGTAAGATGTTGTATACTGGTCGTACGGGTACGGGTGAGACCACCGGTACTATATACCGTGTTGGTATAGATGTCGTACCCTTACAGGTACCGACTACAGTACTGTTTAGAGCTGTGTTGTTGGGGTTTCCCTTTTCCCTCCCTGCACCTAGAGTATGCGGGGGTCGACACTACTACTGGTGCTTTAGCACCGGTGCTTTGGCACTGGTGCTTTTGCACTGATAGGCCGATGTGCGGCACTTCGCGTGCCGCCCAGGGCAAGAACATCGGTCATCACCAGCGTACCCATCAAATCCCATAAAACCGTAATCGTCAGCCAAACTGGACCAATCTCTTAGTTCTGTGCTGGCCTCCTGCCTGCACGACATTATCTCGCGGTTTCCGACCGGGCAGAGTGCCCAATAAGCCCTCGGAAACGGTACTAAACCTTCCAGCCTCTGCTCACGCTGCTACTACCACATGACACGCTCAAGCCGAGGCTATTTTCTTTCTTCTCCACGCGGCTCTCTCCCCGACGACCCCTTTGCAATGTCTGGCAGCGGCTCACCTACCGCCCCCAAAATGGTCGACGCCGGCAAGGCAGGAGCTGTCTGGGGCGTCGGAACAACAGCTACTGATGAGCAAGACCCCATCGAAGCGGCGCGTCGTAAGGCGGAAGAGATAATATTGAAGCAACTCATCCAGGAGCAGCTCTCGAGGTTTTTCAATACTTAAGAGCCTCATATGCCGCCGGCAGCCGCCGGTGAAGAGGAGATTATTCCGGGCGGGAACGATTCCCGCGCCTGTGATGGTTAGAACCAAAATGTCCGCCGTGCGCCCTTCGCCCCCTTCGAGCGAACCACACTACCTTAATTGGAAAACCGCCCTCGCTACGGCTCTGCCCCGTTTAGAGAACGGGATGCCTCCCGACAGTCTGCGATGCCCCGGGCTCTTCCCCATTGCCCTCGACCGTGTGCTCGAGTACCTCCTTGGTAACTCCAGCCGGCAGCAAATACTACCACGCCGCGTGCTACGGGGCTTTCATCGCTGGCTCGACTGTCGAGCTGCGTAAGCTGTTGGCGGCGGCATGCGTCACCGAGGGAATTACTCCGGCCTTCGGGCAGCGGCTCGAGGCCTTCGTCCACATTAGCATGGAGGTTCCGTCTGGCGTACCTCCGCAAGCACCCAGTCCGGGACATACAGCAGATGCACAACGGCGACACTTTTAGGCTCGACGTCGTGCGTGAGCGTTACCTCCGCCCTGGTACCGAGAACATGGGGTCGCCCAAGTTCTCCGAGCTACTGGACTCTACAAGGACCGCATCTACGACGCCAACATCGCGAGCGCCGCGAAAACCACCGTCCGCCAGCGCTTCGGCGGCGCTCTCCGGCGCAACGACCGCGACCGGGACGGCGGTGGCGGCAGCCGCGAAAACTTCGAGACTACGCGCGAGCCGGGGGCGCGAGGCGGTGGCGCCACGAGCCACCTTTGCAAAGGACGCCACCAAGGACTCTGGCATGGGCAAGGCGAAAGTTGAGGCCCCTTCGGTCGACACCGCCGAATGATGGGGTGCTCCGCTTTACCGACCCCAGGCAGTTGCGTTTCGAGGATACGCCTCCGGGCGCGCCTTCCAAGTAACGTTGCACTGACGTCGTCGGCATGAGCGGAACTCTCTCACCGCTGACCCTCCTACGTACGCGAGCCGCCGTCATCCTCCCCTTACCCTCGTCGGGGGCAATCCCTCCGGCGCTACCATGTCCTTCAACATCCACATCACGAGTCTACACCGACTCCCCCTTTCTGGCGCGGCCTCCCAACCGACCTTCCGCGCGAACCCTCTTCGCCCGCCGTCGGCGCGGCGGCCTCTTACGGGCAGCTAGACGAGCCCGGTACTCACGCGACGTTCGATACGAGGTCAGCGGCTAGGATACCATGCCGTCAAGGCGCATCAGCTTCGTGCCGCCCCTCGTCATGTCGACACCGCTCGGCAAGCGCCACCCTACTCAGACCCGGCCGCAGCGTACGGCGCTTTCCGGAGTGTCCGCGCGCGCCGCACCACGAAGACATCTAACTACTTCATCGCGGACGCCGAAGCAAATAAGGCTCCCTGGAGCGAGCTCATGCGAGGTAGCATCGACAACCTCTACGGCACATACGACTGGGTCGCCAGGGTGCTCGATCTACTGACTACGTACCTGCTCGCTCACGGCGAGTACCTACTCCAACTTCGAAGGCAAGATTCGTCTCTTCGCCGAGTTTTGCATAGACCATGAAGGCAATTTCCCCCTTGGACTACTCCGAGTCTACTACCTGCGTCCGCTACCTCGCTTGGATTGCGGAGCACGGCACCATCGGTGCTGGCTCTCTACAACCATTGATACCTCTCGGCCATCAACACCCGTCTTCGTCACACCGGTCGGGATGACGCCCCGGCCACCGGCCCAGCCATCGGCGACATGAAGCGGGCACTTTAAATCTATCAGCTCAAGACTACTAGCGAGGAGCTGGGGCGCGCCCCACTTCCATGTGGCGTCATCATCGAGATCCTTGACGACCTTGCTACTAACCCTTCCCATGACAACCCCCGGCTACGACACCATCCGACCTCCGCAAAGGGCGCCACGGTATGCTCGACATTTATGTTTTACTCCGGTGGCGAGTCCAGCGTCTCCTGCCGATTCCGCGACATGGCCATGGACTACACCCACAACATCACCGTCTCGGTCAATTGCGAGAAGGGGGGACACCGCAAGCGTCGAGACGGGTTCAAGCCCCTACTCCGAATCCATGCTGCCACCGCCGTGCCCGCGTGGACAACCCTTCTCCACCGGTTCATCGCTTTCTGCGACGCGGCGTTCCGGGCAGCCCCCTCCACCAAGCAACTGGGCCGTCGACCCTCCATGGCGACATGGCTACCCCGCCCCTCACATGGAACGCCTCCACCCTCGGCGACTGGCTCACGCGGGCGGCCGTCGACCGCATCAATCGACCCCCCCCCCCTTGA
Source organism: Tetraselmis striata (assembly GCA_006384855.1). Taxonomy (NCBI): domain Eukaryota; kingdom Viridiplantae; phylum Chlorophyta; class Chlorodendrophyceae; order Chlorodendrales; family Chlorodendraceae; genus Tetraselmis; species Tetraselmis striata. Next base: position 91,788 of record VCJN01001484.1, read on the forward strand.
AGGCTTGGTGTGGACCTCGCACGCCTTATGAAAGGGCGCGGCGTCTTGCGCAAATGAAGCATACGCGCCCTGTGGACAAAATCCGCCGCTGGGCCGGTTGGGCCCGCGACTCTGCGGTAATCAACGACTACATCGACCCGACGACGCTTCCTACCCGCGCCGCCCGCGCTTTTGGTTGGCTGGCTCTCCCCCCTTGTGGTCCTCCGCGGCCTTCTCGGCAGCAGCACGCCCCCGCTCCGTCGGACGCCGCCTCGCCCCGCCTCCTCAGTCCTAAAGCCTAGGTGGCTAATCTTCCTTGCCTACCTTCCTTTGAAATGTTTTAGAGCTATGTTCTTGGGGTTTCATTTTCCCTCCCTGCACCTAGGGTATGCGGGGTCGATACCTATATTGATGCTTTAGCACCGGTTCTTTGCGCTGGTGCTTTAGCACTGAGAAGCCAATCACGTTGCGTGCCGCCCACGGCGAGATATTAGCGGTCACCCCCGTACCCATAAAACCATCATCGTCCGCTAGACTCGACCACTCTCTTAGTTTTGTGCTGGCCACCTGCCCACACACCCTCCCGCCCTCCCTCTTTTGTGGCTTTTTTGCCGCAAGTACCGGTACCTCGCCGGCCCGCCCTTTCCGTGTGGGCGCACTATTTGACTACCTGTAATCTTCCCTGCGGCCCACCTCTCTTGAAATCATAACATGTGCTATGGTGGAGGTGAATATGAGACTATTGCACATACGATGGTGGAGTGCCTTCAGTGGGGGTATCACCGTCATACTTTTGGGTTGTTAGTTCCGGAGTTCAGGGATTTTATTAGTAGTCAGGTTATTGCGTCAACACCTGCGGACTTAACTTCCTTTATTTTGGGCGGGTCCCCCCCTCCATTCACGGCGCCCTCGATTTTGCTGGGAATGGGAAATTTTTCCAGCTATGGCGTCGGGCCCTCCCTCACATTGCCTTCTTTGTTGCACATGTATCGCACTCCCGAAATGCTTTGCTCTGCGGGTTGGGGCTTGCCCCAACTCGCATTACTCGAATGGGCCGACGGTAGGGATCCTTAGGGCGGACCTTTATTTGTGGTCTGTGCCGGGTATTCTGATGGCAGTGTTTTAGACGGTGATCCAACAGTGTTGGAAATTCCGTCACTGGCCTGTAATTAATTTTGAAGGATGCTTCGGCAATTTGCTTGATGACTATAAGGGAGCGTCGCTTACCCAGGGCTTTCCGTATCTGGATTGCGGCCCAAACCGCCGACGTAGGGAAAAACACTGCAAGGGTTTCACTGGTGCCAGTACTGTCCCGGGGCCGGGAAAACAAAAACAGCACCTGTAGCAGTACCCGTACGTACGGACCACGATGACACGTGGCGCGCGACGCGCGCGAAGGTTCTATCGTGGATATGTAGCAGCGCGACTATCTCGCCCATCAGCGGTGGCCCGTAGCGGGAGACAACTGATCTAGCAGCGGAAGGTTGCCGCACTCCAGCAGCTTGGCTCCCACCAAATTGGGCTGCGTCAAACTCTGTGTTCTTAGAGGTACAAGGTATAGGTGCCACCGAAGATACGCCTCAAGTACCCAGTCCGGTGTTTCTAAGGCAGCCCGATGGCGTCGGCCATACTTGCGAGCGCGACGGCAACCGCTCCGCCCTATGTGAAGCAGACGGCGGGGCCTACGGGCCGCCTTGCTGAGGTGGGGACCCGCCCCCACCGCTTGGTGCATCTCTCTTAGCGCTGCTGGTCGCTTCTGCCGCCGCCCCGAGGAAGTCGTTGTAAAGTGCTGGCCGATTAGCACTGGGCGCACTGGTCTGGATGCCGTCGTCAATACGCCGCGCGCTATCAAAGCGCGCCTTAGGGGTTCACTCCGGCAAGCCACAGTCGGTGTCCGCAGCCGAATAGGAAACAGTGAGGCGATGCGTTGCTTTCGGACAGAGGCATGCTTCTACTCTACTATACTCAACTACGGCATTAATCGCACATCTCTGTGTGCCCTCTGCTTGCAGGGTGCCGTCGTCGGACGTTCGCGCGTTTCCGGTCACCTTGCCGGTACGTGGAATATCCCCGGGTGTGCGTGCGTGCATGCCTGCGTGCATGCCTGCGTGTGGGTGTGTGTGATCCATTTGACGGCTGCTCACACAGCACGGGCACCGGCGTAGGCCTCCGAGGCGCGTCCGCCTCCTACGCGCGCCGCCAGGCCTGCTGCGTTGTTGTAGCTGCCGGGAAAAGTGGATCCGATGGGAGCGTCATTGACAAGCCCACCACCTTGCCCGGCATGGACGTCAAGTGGGTCCCCTGTGTCATTCTGCCGTGCGCACTGTGCATGGTTCCGGCGGTGCAACCATCTGTGCATGAAGGGGGTGTTTGACACCCGGTGCCCATATGACCGCAAGCTCAACCGGCATGTCACATCTCACAGGAAGCAGTCGTCCAAGAAGCGCCCCCCCATGTACAAGGTGCTCCTCCACAACGATAATAACAACCGGAGGGAATACGTCGTCAAAGTACTGTTGAAGGTCGTCGACGGGCTCACCATGGACGACGCCATCAATGTGATGAATGTGCGTATGCGTGGACAATGGCACGTGATCTGTGTGTGTCGCACCCAGGGCGATCCGGGCTAAGCTACCATTGGCGCCGCTTTGCCCGTGAATGCGCAGGAGGCCCACGAGCATGGACTGGCGCTGGTGATATCATGTGCGCAAAGCATGGCCGAGGAGTACTGCAACGCCCTCCGAAACAACGGGCTCGTCGCCACCATTGAGCCGGACGCATGATGGGCGCCTTCCAGTACACACAGAGATAGTAACGTTGAGATGCAGTCATACCTAAGGTGGCAGCGGCGCACCACCCAGCCGCATGCGGTACTAGGCAAGACCGCGTGTAATGTGCCATAGTTGCTTGAGCCACATGCGATCGGCGGTGGGTCGACACGTGTCGCGGCCCAGTTGTCAGGTACTCCGCTGTTTTGCCGGATGCAGCTCATAGCTGCGTGTTCCAAGCTCTGTCAAAGGAGGTGGGGGGGGGGGGGGGGGGGGGGCAGTGCTTGTATATGCAGATGAGAGCAATTACGGCTACGGGGACTGATACTCCGGCATGGCGGCCGATAACCGTCACAAGCTTTCGCCACGAAGAAGACGCATTTTATGCGGTGATCTTTTGCCATCACGGACTGCGTCATCCAAGGTGCAAGGCAGCATGGAGACGGTGAGGGGGGCCGGTGTGAGGAGGGGAGCGGCAGGGGGATCCATGGGGGATCCAGAACGCGCCAGTAGCTGCATGCGATGACTGCATCGCAATCACGTACACGGTGGTTCGGCGCGCAGCCACATGCCATCATGTAATAATAAGCTATTAATTCGGAGGTAGTGCTGGCTCGCTACTGAATAATGGCACAGAGCTCGTCCAAGCTGAGCTTGCCGTCGCTGTTCAGGCCGCCCTTTGTCATGAGGTGAATCAGAATGTAGCGCACTTCCGCCACATCCAGCCCCGGGATCATGCCGACGAGCTGGCACAGCTCCTGCACGTCCAGCTTGCCGCTGCCGTCCTGGTCCACCTGCTCAAACACCTGCTGGATGACATCTTGGTTGGTGGACAGGTAATCGTACAGTCTCTGCAGGACCGCGGCCTCATCCTTGTCGGCCGAGATCTCCGCGTCGACGCTGTTGATCAGCTGAAGCTCCTCTTGGAGGTGGTCGAGGTCGTACGCATTCCCGCGCTTCAGGTCGACCAGCAGGGCCACATACTCCGGGTTGTCCATGCCAGGGTGAATTTCCTGCAAGGCCCACATTCTTTAAATGCCCATGCTTCACCCGGTGCGACGGGGCGGTGACCAGGCACGCTGTTAAAAGGCACACGGCACATGAGGCAGAGGGCAGACAGTACCTTGAGGAAGCGGGGGATGGCGTCACCAACCAGGTGGCCATCCCCGTCCGCCGAGATGCGCGCTGCACTTGCGTTTGCGTTGTTCAGGTCGACCTTCACCAGCCGCAGGATCTCGGCGTACACCGAGCTGGCGGGTGACGCCGGCGGAGGCGACGCGGGCGGCAGCGACGGAAGCGTCTGCATCTCTTTCGGCGGCCTTTCCAGCGGTGCCAGCGCCCCGGCACGTCGCGCCGGTGTGGGGGCTGCCATGGCGACCGGGATAGAGTTCAGAGCGCTCATGAGGCGATCCGGATCAAAGTAGAGATCCATCGCTGTAGCGCCCGTCGCAATCATGTGTGTACTGCCGTCTGCGAGCCCAACGGCGAGGAGCAGTCGACAACTGTGAGTCCACACGCATGCACATTCTGAAGCCCCCCCCCCCCCCCCCCCCCCCCCCCGCCCCCGGCCTGTCAAAGGCACACACATCGACAGAAACACCCAGCACAGCGCACGGGCGCTGCACTGCTCGTACCTTCCAGCGCCTCACTTCGACTCAGAGGGAACTGGTGGCTGGGGTCGTCACTGGCCTCCACGACCAGCTTGGTGTGCTGGCTCAGGACCGCCATCAGGTGGGCCCCCGCATCGGGCGCCTCCGTCACCCGGCAGCTGAGCAAGTGCACGGAGCTGCCCTCGCTGCACTGCGTCCCCAGCATCTTCCAGAACTGTGCGAGCTCGGCCTTCTTTTGAAGCTTCTCCGGCGTGGTCTGGAAGCCCTCCAGGAGCCCCACCGCGCCTGGCTTTCCGGCGGGCGCAAGCACGGCGATGCTGGCGACCCTCGTGCCGCCCAGCGTTGCCTTAATGTTCCCGAGCAGCTCTTGCAGGGTGAAGTTCTTCCAGTCGTAGAGACCCACGGCGCAGTTGCTCAATGCCGCCTCGGCGATCTTCTTGGCGCCCGGGATGCGGCTGGAAATGAGAATCAGCCTGTGGAACCTGTCCTTGCCAGGTGGGCGCGGATTGGAGAATGCCAGGTCGGAGGCGGGTGTCGGCCCCGGCTTGACATTCGGGGCAGGTGGGTCGTAGGGAGGGGCTTGCTCCTGAGGCAATGGAGGCGTGGCGGCGCCTGGCCTGAGGGCCTTGCCGCTGTTTCCATCCTTCCGGCCAGACATGCCATCCTCGATGTCATGCTGCATGCCGCTGTCTGCCCCTTTGGCGACGGGCTTGACCTTGGACCGCTGGCGGCAATGCACCAGCCAGACACAGAGTCCGATGGCCAGAGCCAGAACGATCAAGGAGCCTGCCGCAATGATGGCCATCATCAGGGGCTGCGTCGGGTCCCACCACGGGGTGCCGCTGCCGCCCTGTGGCTGCGGGAGAGGCGTTTGCACCGGCCCTTCCTCGGGCTCAACCAGAGCGATGGACGGCTGACCAAGCAGGGAAACCTCGCCGGCATCTGCCAGTCCGTTGTTCTGCAGCGCCTGCTCAACCTGCGCATTACCCGGCACAAGCGCCGTCCCCCAGACGGACACAGCGATCTCCTCCATCCGGTCAGTCGTCAATTCCGGCGCACCGGAAGCAGCCGCCGGGTCACTGGGCAGCTCCAGCTCAAAGTCCACGTTCACCGACCCTGGCTCCACGCTGGTCAGTGTCACGTCTTCAATCGTCACCACATCCTCGACGCTCGTGCCAAGATCCGCGGCGATGCCAGAGTTGACTACCTCGACAATGAAACCCTTGATCGCCTCACGCGTCTGGTCCATCACCTCGTTGATGTCGAGTGCAGAGAAGCCCAGCCTGCCCACCAGCACGGACACGGTTGCGCCAGCATTGGGCGCTGGGCGCGTGGTTGGTGCTGGGGTCGTGGCTGGCTCTGTGGTAGGCGCCGGGGTAGGAGCAGGGGTCGGTGCTGGGGTCGGTGCCGGTGTGGGGGCTGGGGTAGGTGCAGGCGTGGCGGCGGGGGTGGTCACGGTCGCTCCAGGGTCTGCTGTAGGCGTTGGAGTAGCCGATTCGGTCGGAGTTGCGGTCGCGGTTGCAGTCGCGGTTGGGGTTGCGGTTGCGGTTGGGGTTGAGGTTGGCGTTGGGGTGGCCGCCGGAGTCAGCGTCGCTGTGGGTGGGTCAGCCGAGGCCGTTGCCGTGGCAGTTGAGGTCGCGGCTGGTGTTGAGGTGGCACCGGGTGCTGCATCCCGCGTGGGCGTAGGTGTGGCTTCCGGATTGTCAGGATTGGGGGAGGGGGTGGGCGTTGCAGCCGGTGGCGTGGTGGTTGGCTGGTCTGCCAGGGGTGTTGTGCCTTGAGGCGCGGTTACCGTGGGCTGCGGAGTGGCAGTTGGCACGCCGCCGGTAGCGGTCGGCGAAGGCGTGGAGGTGGCGGTGACGTCAGGAGTAGCCGTACCCGTGGCTGTGGGGGTAGGCGTAGGCGTGGCCGTAGGTGTCGCCACGGGTGTAGCTGTCGCGGTTGCTGTGGGCGTTGCCGTGGGCACCTCTGTGGTGGGGGTCCCCTGTGTGGGAGTTGAGTCGGTGGCTATGCTCGTGGTTGTCGCAGAGGCGGGCTCGGTCGAGACAGGCACGCCAGCGGTGGGAGAGGGCGTGCTTGTGGGTACATCCGTGGTGGGGGTCGGGGTGGATGTGGGTGTGGGAGTGGCGTCCGGTGCGGCGGAGTCGTCAGGGGTCGTCGTTTCAACGGCAGCCGCGGTAGTTGTCGCTGGGGCGGCTGGTGTTGACGTGCCAGTCTCAGTTGGAGTGGGTGATGGAGTTGCTGTCCCACTTGTCAGCTCCGCGGCGGGCGTGGTGGTGGCTGCGGCGGTAGGCGTACTAGTCTGCACTGGAGAGGTCTCTGTTGTGGTAACTGGTCCGGGATCCGGGGTTGGGGTCATGGTGCCCTCAGCGTCAGAGGTGGGTGTGGCGTAGGGCGTGGGACTCTGCGCCTCGCTCCCTTCAGTGTGCACGCGTCATCACAGCCCGGCACACAGACACATGCACACACACGCACACAAGTCAGCGCGCGTCAACGGGGGAGGTCACATATAGTTATGTGCACAGGCGTACGTGGCTCGCAGATGTTGTGTGTCGCATGCCCAAGCAACACAAACTCGTGCCGCCGTCATACCTGTGCCGGCAAGCACCACAAGAATGAGCAGGGTCCATGCGACTGAGTGCCGCGCGCGCGGCCTCTTTTGCGCGTATCGGCAACCCATGGCGAGCGGGTGAGCGCGACGGAGTCTGTTATGGCGGTCAGGCGGTTGCGCTCGCAGTGTCGTAGTGGCCCAAATAAGAGTCTGCGCCTTAGCCCATCCTGCGCACAGTGGGTACACCCCCTGCTGAGCAACAGCTCCCCTTAATAGCACGTGTCCGTGCGACGCCCTCTCCAGATGCAGCCACCAGTCCTCCTCAGTGTGTCTCCGCTGCGAGTGAGCAGTCCGCCTGGGGATTTACCTACCGTACCATCCTACATGCTTTTCACATCGTCCGCGGACATGCCAGCATCTGGCGCGGGGCGACGACGCCGGCAGATGTTGCGCGGCCCGGCGGCGCGCGCAGCCCAGCGCGTGGATGGATTTGTACAGGGACTACGGGTAGCGACTACAGTAGGATGGATTAATTTATAGAGTTTTTATCGAATTTTATAGAGTTATAGAATTTTTATTTTGGTGATTTCCGATATCGCCTTCTGCTGCTGCTAGCTCATGTGAATAATAATTTATGTAGAGGACCTTTCTGATTGCCTTTTATTTTGGTGATTTCCGATATCGCCTTCTGTTGCTAGCTGATGTAATTATAATAATAATCGTCTCGTGTGCGAGAGGTACCGGGTTCGATTCCTGGCCGATGTATTTCGGCAATATCGGCCCGGCGTGTCCCGGGTTTACTCAGTTGATGCATTAGCCCTTCGGGGTTCGAATGAGGCAATGGTCTATGGGCTATGCCAGACCTACGACTGCAGTTGGCGCACGAGGTCAAGTGCTGGGGCGGCTTCGGCCGATGTCCCGGGGCGAACTTTACTTTACTTTTATAATAATATTTTATAGAGCGCGGATGAGCTATCAGCAGAAGGCGGTATCAGGAAATCACCAAAACGGTATCTGGAGATATACAGGATAGATTATTAATAACATGAGCTAGTAGCAGCAGAAGGCGATATCGGAAATTTACAGGATATAGATTGTACAGACCAGTAGTACTTTTTGGTTACAGGGAGAGCGTCAAGAGAATGCACGCTAAGTACTGGGGAAGGAAAAAGCCTACATTTAAGCAGAACCCTCTTAGTGCCGGGCCGCCGCGGGGGTAGTGTCACTATATAGGTAGTGTCACTATACAGACGAGTAGTCCCTAGGGACTACTCGTCAACAGCAGTCTGGTAGCTACCAGACGAGCAGCCGGCTTGCTGCTTGCTGTGTAACGCTGATGGATGCTGTAACATGAAGTGCCTACTGTACTGCTGTACCTGTACCTGCTGTGCTGCTTTTAGGAACAGCGACAACACCCTTAATAAAGTGACATCCTATATAGTGACTGCTTCCACCCCGTAGTCGATGTAGAGGACCTTTCTGATTGCCTTTTATTTTGGTGATTTCCGATACCGCCTTCTCCTGCTAGCTCATGTAATTATATAGTGACACTACCCTTATAGTCACAAAGGGGGGGGGGGGGGGGGGGGAGGGGGGGATTTTTTTCCCTGTGTAAAGCAGAATTGACCACCCCTAGAGTGACAAAGGTGGGGGGGGGGGGGGGGGGGGGGGGGGGCAAACTGGCCGCTTAACACTAGGGGCAACCCCTTTACATTGACACCACGGGCTTAACACAGGGAAAATCGGGGTTTTTACAGGTTTACGCCCGGTTGCAGCCCCCCCAGCCGGTTGCGCCCGGCGGCACTACTACGCGCGCAGCAGCAGCGCCCAGCTTGACAGCCCCCAGATGCGCAATGCCGCCGCCGCCGCCGTTCTTGGGCGGCCCGCCGACACTTCCGCTCTATTTGCCCTTCGCACCCCGCGAGCCAAGGTCGCGCCCGCCGGCAGGATTTGGCGTCCGAAACGGCACGATGGCTAGGAAGAAGCGGAGAGAGGTCACATGTTCGTACGTATACTACAGGCCATACGCCCCCCACTAGTGCCCCGGCAGTGACCTCGACCGGCAACCCTTGCAGGCATGCGGCCAGCCAGGTTGCAAGTCGGACCCGGATGGAGGACTTCGGCAATAACCTAGCGGGGGCGAACATGCTCCACCCACGTGCGAGTGAGCCTCCTGCGACACGTAGGGATACCGTACGTGTGGTACAGAGAGCATATTACGGATATGTCTTGGATGCACACATTGCTAGTCACGCAACATACCATATTTCTGCGGACAACACCCATATAGTAACTATTACACAATGTTTCCCACCCATACAGTGACACCCCATCACACTGTGACACCACCCTTACAGTGACTACACTACGAAGGGGGTCCACAAAAGTCACTATAGGTCTGTTGTCGCTGTAGTTACGTATACAGAATATGTAGTATATGTAGTTACGCATCATCGTGCAGCTAGCTCATGTAACTTTTGAGCTAGCTGCAAAAGGCGATCAGGAAACCACCCGAAAAGGCAATAGGAAACGTCCACTACAGCAATTGCGCGGTGGAAGCAGCACCGGAAGAGGGTGCGGAATGGGCACGGGCAGACGCATTGGACTTGGCCGTCTGCACTACTCCGGCAGAGAGAGACTGCCGCCCAAGGTACCATCCACGCAAGCCGAGACTCGCTGCAACAACCTCCGCCGCGTGCGCGAGAGGTGATGGCGGAGCTCAGCGGGCTGGCTGGCAACAAAGTTCCGAAGAGCCTCGACGGACCGCCGACCACGAAGGAAGCATGAAGTCGGCGCAGAAGGACCGCCAGGGAAGTTGCGCACAACAAGTTACACCGCGAAGATGTATACCACCGTTTAAGCGGATTTCCCGAGGCGGCCGCTGTCCTCAACCACAAAGGGTAGTACCAGTGAACACCTTGCACTGGGGCGGAAGACGCCCGGTCCGCCGCCAGCTTGTTGTGCTCCGCCTCACGGTCGCCGCGACCCCCAGGGTTCACCAGCGGGGGTCGTTGCCCCAAGTGGGGGTCGTGGAGGACACGCGCACGCACGCGAAATATCGATCATGTAATCGTACGCCTCCCCCACCCCGCCAGCGTCAAATCTGACGGCCGCGAGCGGTCCGCTGGGCGCAGCCCACACTACGTCTCAAGGGTCAAGTCGCCGACTCCCGAGCGGTCCCGGTCAAGCACCTCCCCCGCTTCAATCGCCACGGAAGGCCAAAGATTTTTCAAAGCGGAATGCATGCGGTGCTTGTAGTTTGTGACGGGGCAGATGGGCAGATGATCCACGACGAAATCCGTGACGTTCCGGTTCGAGCCATCCGGAGAGCGAAGCCATAACGGGTCAATACCACACGTAGGGCCGGGGCATGTGACAAGCGCGAAACCCCCGCGCGGGCCAAGGCCCAGCACCCGCGCAGCGGCGGCCGAATAAGCAGCATGGGGGATCTTGCGGGCTGACTCGTGATCCGACTGGAGAAGCGATAGGGAGCCCGTCCCGCACGCGCTGCACAAGCGCACGGTATCAAGTCGCGACGCCGCGGCACCCATACGCCGGAAGCCAAGAGCGAGGGCCACGAACGAAGTCACGCAAGCGAATCGCAAGGCTGAGATGGCGTTGGACAACCATGGTCGTGTGTTGATCATCGGAGGCAGCACCCGTGCCCGTACCCGAGGGCGGAGCTGTGGTACCGCTTGGCTGCGGTTCTAGTAGGGAAGGAGTTGCCACCGACGGAGGAGGTGCCACTAATTCGCGGGGCGACGGTATCTTGAGAGCTACATAAGCGCATGTAGTAAGTGTATTGGCAGTACTCGTACCACCGACATGAAGCGATTGCCGGGCAGCAGAGGCGGCCTCACCAATACCAACAAGTGCTTTGCTGAACTCATTTCGGCCGAGTTCACTTCAGACTGAACTGGGTACAGGGAGTTTAGCTGAACTCAATTCAGACGGAACTGAACCGCAGTTTAGACTGAATTGGATAAGTGAACTGTCCGAACTGCCCGAATTGAACCGAGTTCAGACCGAACTGCCACCGAGCTGCCACTGAACGGCTATTGAACTGCGGTCTGAATGTGCCTCTATAGAACTAGCAGCGGCAAATTGTAGGCCAAAAAATGTTATGGAAAGGAAAATATTACATGTGTTGGTGTCTACGCCCCTTGCCCTCCCGGCCTCAAGGCCAACCATCTAGGTCATCTATACGGCGCATCATATGTCGAAGCGCGCGGTGTCGTTTGATGTCTCCTGCCACTCCTTCAGAAGCTCACGCTCCGGGATGAGCTGGTCACTGAGTGCCTTGCCCTCACAGTCAAGTAGCCCCTCGTTGCATGCTACCGCGATGGAAATGGCCTCCTCCGCAAATGAAGAATTCTTCAGGTTGCCGGAGATGTCATTGTTAAACGTGCTCACGCCGTATTGTTGCAGTAATTTGTCCTGGATCTCGGCGGCGACATCCACGTTCTTGGCAATGAAGACCTACTGGGTGGCCATGATCTCCACTCCCGTTTTGTTACGCAGGCTATGGGTAACCAGACAAATTGAAATTGAAATTGAACTTGATTACAAGGTCGAGTCTGCTGCATCCACTCGCTCAGACTTAGTTGTTCTTAAGACCGGCTATCTCTAACCACAGTGGGAACACGAAGTGTTATCACAGGTCATGCTATCGGCCATTCTCATTTGTTTCCTAGCCCCTCCTCCGTTCAGTGGGCTATCGCTAAGACAACAACGCCCCCATGTTGTCCCTACCTAAGTCAAACCCATCCTATCCAGAGCTCAGCAGGCACGATAAGGCCGCCAGAGGCGTCCCGCATGCTGCTACTAAGGTGTGATGGGGGAGGGGAGCTAACCGGAATAGCTGGATGGTGCTTAATATTTATGTACCGCTGAGCCGATTAGCTTGGTGGGGTGGGGGCTACAATGCCCTCCATCTCTAATATTTTTGGCACAGTATACTGCGTTTAATGGCATGATGACTTCGTCTCGTGCATGTACCAAGCCCGCGGGGTCGGGCGATAGACTGTCTGTAATACTTGCGGGGAAAAGTGCTGGTAAATTCGAAAACATGCATTCCGGGCGTATCAGCTAAAAACGTCCGTAGTTCTTGGGTTGAGGCGCTGATAGTCGCGGGCGGGCGTCCGGTTTGGGGTAGGGTGCCTTGCCGGCGGAGAGTATCCGCAGACGGCCCACCTGCGGCTGCAAGGGGGTCGTCCGCCGCGGGGGGCGACGGGGGCGGTGAGCCTCTGCCGCAAGCTGGGCCAGGCGGGACGCTTGGGCTGGTGTGCAGGTTGTGGAGGTATGCTCGAGGTGGGCGGTGGCCACCGAGGCCTCTCCTGTCGTGGTGGGGGCTTGGGCTGCGGCCGGTGGAGCCGGCTCGGGGTGCGGGGCTGGATCGACGCTTGTCGCCGGCTGATCGACTTCCGGTGGCGAGTCGTCGCCGCCCATCTAAATGTCTTGAGGGGCTGCCGCGGCCGGGGGCGGTGAGCTGCTTGTAGTTGGCTAATTGGTGGTGGCGGGAGCTCCCGGGGGCGCTTGCCGCGTGGTGCATCGCCGACTTGTCGGCTGTAGTAGGCGCCGGTTGGTGAATAGTCGCCATCCTCTCCCGCCCATGTGGGTGCATGGTACTGGTTGCGATGAGTTTCGCGTCGGATCCTGTGTTAGTGGCGAGTCCAGCTATGGTCACCTCCGCCGGAGCGGCGGCAGCCGGTATAAGGGCGCGTCGGGTCACCACCCGGACGTTGTGAGTTGATGTGAATAACCCGAGCTTGGGGCCGAGGGTACGGATCGGGTTCAGAAACATACGGCTGCGGCGCATGTCGACCCCCGTCGCACGGTTGCGGCCTTGTGGGTCGCCAGATCGCTGAATAGCATGGCTACTTGTGTGGCACAGTCGGTGCAAGGGGGAAGATCGATTGGGGGCTGGCGGGACTGGCGGCACAAAACGCGGAGGAGACAGCGGACAGCATGTGGGAGTCGGGTACTTGTGATTTTTTTTGCGGCAATGATTGTTGGGATATTGGGGGTTGGGCTCTTCCGCTACTGCGCAGCGCATCGATAGTGGCGCCGACCGCGGCCTCCTGTTGCTCCTCGGGTATGTTGATGTCCATGTCGGTAGTGATAGTCTCATGTGGAGCATGCTCTTCACGCCTCCGTGGGCGCTGGCCGGCAGTTGGCATGGGGCGGGCAGCAGGTGGAAGTCGGGTGCCTGCGAATTTTTTGCAGCGATGGCTGTTCGGATCTTGGGGGGGGGGGGGGGGGGGGGAGGGGGGGGGGGGGGGGGGGGGGGGGGGGGGGGGGGGGGTCATGCCGCCGCGCGGCGCATCGAGAGTGGCGCCGACCGCGGCCTTCTGTTGCTCCTCGGGTCTGTTGATGTCCATGGTGGTTGTAGTGATGGTCACTTGTGGAGCATGCTCTTCACGCCTCTGTGGGCGCTGGCCGGCAGTTGGCCTGGTGGTGGGTCGTCCGGTCGCTGGGCTGTCCACCGTTTCACAGATAGGAGTACATTATCATCACCAGTAGAGCCGCGCCGGCTTGACCGGATTTAGTACATACGCAGTACTTCTCCCGGTGTTAAGGGCCGGCTGGAAAGTGAGAAGTTCAGGTAACCAGACATGCTTAAGATAAAACACGCTCACACTCTATTTAGCTAGCTGAAATGCAGAGCATAATACGGGCAAGCTCAGATACTACATGGTAGTAGGGTACTGGGAAGCGTGGGCACGCCACCAATCCATCAGACTGGCACCTGTGGCAAAGCCACCGTTCTCCCTGACCTTATGTGCGGAACTGACATAGTGGGTCCACTCATCCAAGACTATGTGCTTCCTATGGCTCTCCTCCCTCCTCTGGACCGTGGCTACATCGTTCTCCTCATATGTTGCCGCCATGAGATCAATGTCGGGCTCAACAGGAATGTCGGGGACACCAACTGAATTACCACCGGTGCCTCCAAGTGCACGCTTGGAAGCTGTGATGGTGTCGTCCAAGGCCAACATCATGGTAGGTAGTTATGAGGTCATTGTCCCGTTACTGCTTGATCATACCAATGGCGATCATGATGGGCATGCGCCTGGTCGCCAAGCTTGGCAGCGTTGGCGTCCACGAAGATCTTGCCACCAACAAGCCGGAGGTCCATCATCGTTACCACCACCTCGTGGGCACGCTCCGTGTTGTACTGAAAGAAGGGATCCAACATGCTGTCGACATAAGTAAGGATGCGATCAATCATGGCGTCTATCATCTTCTTGATGTCAGCATCCATCATGCATGAATGGGAACGCGCGTTGGGGCCATGCAACACAACATGCAGCATAACATCAGATTATCTAGCATACACACTACATTGGCTGCGTGCAAATCAGTGGCAGCATGCATAACAACACCACATACGTGATAGCCTCTGCGTCGGGTCCCTCGCCAGGCGGCGGCGGGCTCGGGATTGCTCGGCATTTGTCCCGCAGTTCCATTAATAGCTTAGTTACGGACTCGATGGCATCAGGCAACATCCAATGAGAAGTCTGACTCTGGGTTTTGGTCACCACGCAGCATGGGTGCTTGAGGACATCCTCGGCAGCCCGGCTACCTTCCACTCTGTGTACGTTAGCTTGCGCGTGCGAATGTGGGAAGTGGCGGCGAGACGAGGGGGCGCCGCCGCATTGCATTGGGAGCAACGCCGGCGGTTTAGCGTTTAGCTGCGCGCCGTCATCGTCGCCGGCGGCATGAAGCTCCTTCTCCACGATGGCGACGTCCTCCTCGACTTCCGACTCGGCGACATCGCGTCCATTATTAACTCATCGTCGCGTTCATGTGACCGATGGGCGGCGACTGCATATATATCAAGTTGGCTCAGGTTTGGGTGTTGGACGAGTGGAAGTGTTGGAGTGGAAGTGTTGTGTATACGTTGAACAACATGATGGCGGCTTGTGCACATTATCTGTTGGAGGGGTTTTATTTGTAGCGTGCGTGGCAAGTTTCTTACCGTAAAACACCTTATCTCCATGTACCGACGCTGCGGTAACTTGTTGGGGTCATATCTGCTGTGTTGCGATGTAGTTTGGAGACTACCCCTGAGTTCAGGGGATTTTCGAGGCAGTTCATTCTGAACTGAATTCAGGTGGTTTCAGTTCGGTTTCGGCCCCGGACTGCTACCCCGAACTGAACTGAGTTCAGCCAACACTGGTACCAACTCCATGGGGAGTGGCCGTAAAAAGAGACGTGATATGGTGACGCGCATTCCTGCGCTAGTGCTCGTACCCGTACGGGCCGTAGTACCAGCAGCTGATGATGGATCCGGCGCAGCGCGGTGGTCGTACGACTGCTTATTTTCGGGTGGGGGGGGGGGGGGGGGGGGGGGGGGGGGTTTAACTGCGCTGGCCTTTTTAAAATTCAAACCGTATGCCAGTACGAGCTACGTACTTCACACGAGCAGTACGAGCTACGACCTTGGTGGCGGCTCGCGAGCGCGTGCTCGTTGCCTCATCGGACGGTACAGGTTCGTCTGCCATCCAGTTGCCGAAGCTGCGCACAGCACGTCCGTGGATCAACCTCACAAACACGTGCCCTACGCGTGGCCCGGATTGAACCTTGCACGCGCATCGCTCATCCATCTCGCCGCCTTTTGATATATATGGGATGCGGGCAACTGTTAGACGGCTTTCTGTGATGATCTCTTAGTACTACTGCTGTTATGGTGGCTTTGTTACTGGCCATTTTGTAATTCACACCCGGACGAACTACAGTACCTGCATGCCTGGTATCTGTATCCTGCGGCCCTTAGATAAAGGATTAATATATTGGCAGCTTACCCGCACAGCAAGATATCATTTGTATATGCTGTGGTCAATATGGGGTATGCCGAGGCATGAGCAATGATGAATATATAGCCATAAAGGATACCAACGTCGTATGTACCAGCGCGCACGCGTCCCCTACTTGTCCTGGCAGTCTGGAACAGCAGGGCAGTACCCTGTACCCCCGGCGGTAGGTCGCTACGACTCGTCGTACGCTGGTAGGAGTATCCCACGACCGGAAAATAAAATTCTACGGCCGTACTACGGACGTACGACGACTACTATACCGGTTTGGAAAATCCTAATGCAGAGTAAGTGTTATTAATACAGATATATACACACACCCATTATGAACTAAATATAATACTTACGTTTACATTATTTTTGATTTTTTATTCCCGCGCGCCCGGCCGGCGTGTAGGACGACATGCGGACAATAGGATTGGTAATCTAATTCGGACTACCTATCGTCCTTTGTAGTGAACCCTTGCGGCGCGCCTGAAGGGGCGGGCCTTTAAGGATTAGCGACTGGTCGTCGGCGTTTTCCCATGCACTGTATAACATTGTTGATGAATATTGTAGTTTTGCTCAAGCTGTTGCTCCTTCTTGTCAAATTAGTGCAGCGCATCCTGGGCGCATATACGGATATACCGCCGTTGATATACCTACATCATATCCGCAAGTTACGTCATGGCAGCATATAATAATATAGATACCTGTAGCTACTTTCACGAGTTAATATCTTTTTACGGGGGACGACGCACCCATTCGAACCGAACCCTTAATATAAGTCCTCGAATTGGGCTTGCATGCAACCGAGAAGAGCATCCGCCAGCATTCAGTTATAGTTTTGTCATTCCTATTCGCAGTGTTCTTATAACCGTGCCGACACCCCCACCTGCTGTTGCAGCACATGGTCAATCCATAGTTCGATTCTCCTCGACTACCGCTAGTACACGTACTTGCAGCAATCACATTGCCATTGCCATGCTCGCTTAGGTAGGCAATCGATGAATCAGTCATGCAGGCATGCGTGCCAGAGCTAGAGACTAAATCACTCAACTTCCGCTGCCAGTGCGCAAGGGCCGGAGGCTGGAGCAGCTCAACAAAGGAAATGGCGCTCATTACAAACCACGCATCCAGTGATGGTAAGGCCGTAAGGTAAGGCCATGAATATGACACGCCA
Source organism: Tetraselmis striata (assembly GCA_006384855.1). NCBI lineage: Eukaryota > Viridiplantae > Chlorophyta > Chlorodendrophyceae > Chlorodendrales > Chlorodendraceae > Tetraselmis > Tetraselmis striata. The sequence goes on from VCJN01001484.1 coordinate 108,674, forward strand.
ATATATATAGCTACTGCACTTTCTGCACCTTGGATGAGGGAGGTTGTTCGTCCCCCCCCAAGTTGCTAGACTGTTTGGCAGGTGTGCCGCCTGCAACCCCGTTTTCCGATGCTTGCTGGCTATCGATTCTGGAGTTCCAGTACGCAATGCTGGTATCCAGATGTGACAGTGGAGTTTTCGCCACCTCGGGGAAGAGGTGCGCCAGTGCCTCATAAGATGGCCTGACACAGTACTTCAGGAAAGTCATCTGGCTCTTTGGCACGTTGACCATCCCCCGGATGCATCCAGGCGACTGCGGGATGTTGAGCTCTTTCTCCTTGTCTCCCTGGCTGTAAAACTCCTCCATGACCCGAAACGTCCATGCCCGCGCAAACGGGCCAGGCTTTGCCGGGTTGGCAATGTCTGCGCAGTGGACAAACATCGCCAGGGCGCACATGCGGTCCGAGTGTCCCCACTTGCTGAGATCAGGGCCCAGCATAGCAATATGGTTTTCAAACTCCGCGAGCAGCCGAGGATGGACCGCCATGTCGGTGGAAAGCACCAGCTTGATGAGGGCTTGGCGAAGGAACCAGTAGTCTTTGCTGTTGAGGTTGGCGATGAAGTTGGTGTCAGGCTTCTCCAGTAGCTTGAACGCGTATCGAAGATGCATGTTTTCGTTCACGCTTTGATCATGGTAGATCTTCGCTTCCTCAGACTTTGAGTTCACGAGGAAGTCGTTGTTCAAGCCTGACGGTCAGCAAGGATCCCGTCAGGGATCTGAGGGCATGGTCTATTACCACTATCACTCGAGCATCGCCGGAAGCGGCTCTGAAGGTGTTTGGAGCTGAGTGCGCAGAAGGCTCACCTGGGTGCCCAATGTCATGTGTGACAGCAGCAAGAACCATTGCAAGGTGCTCCATCGGTGTCAGCTGACTCCGCATTTCCTGCAGGTTGGCCACATTACAGCTTCAGATGCTACTCCCACATAGACACCATCACCTACGACGTGCCCTGCATGATGGTAAAGACAGAGGGTGAATCGCCAATACCTCGTATGAAAGCAGCACTGCGAGAGACTGCGTGACATCGGCTGCATGGATGTTGTTGTGATATGAGTTCTCCGCTCGGTATGTGAGCTCCACCGCCTGAACGAAGTTCCTGCGAGGATTCCGGTTTGCAATGATTAGCCGCGCGGCAAGAAGGTACTCACTTGGCGGCCCCTTCCTGGACATCGGCATTCAGCAGAAGCAACCTGAAGTACAGAGGTAGATATAAGGGCGGACATCGCACCTGAATTTGCCCATGTCTAGGTTCAACTGTTTGGGCAAATCCAGGTCATTGATGATCTGGGTGGCCACCACCTCCAGCGGATGGCCATCTGTCAGCTCTGTCAGCGTGAATATGTTGAAGTCGTCCCAGCTGTACAGCTGCAAAGGGCATTCAGCAGGTCAGCGAGAGCCCGCATGCATACATACCACCCCACATCCGGCCTGCGAGGGAAGTATACCTTGTCCATAACTTCCTTGAACTGGGGCGAATCAAGTTTGTCTCGCCAAGAAGGGGATGTTTCCGGCACTATGGTTGACCGGAGCAGGCGGCTCGATGAGTCATCCAGAGGTCCCAACCAATCCACGCTTGCATTCACAGCACGTGCGGGACTGCTAGGTGCTGACGTCGCATGCGCTGGACCCCGTGCAGCACTCCCCTGCGGCCACACAGTTCAGGGACTGCTCAGGCCCCCTCACGGACAATGTTGAGACATATTATGGCAGGGCCTGGACACGGCTGTTATCAGCAAGATAGCTTCAGTCCTATGAGGCTGACCCGCGGTAAAAGATTCCCGCTGCCAGCATATGGTTAGCAGATGGTGTTAGCAGAACAGCGAACTTGGCCTGCCATCTCACCAAATAGTTTCGGCCATTAAGCTTGTTCCTGTATGTCAACAAATACTGCTGCGAGATTTCATCTAGTTGCTCCTCTGCCTCAAGAAGCTCGGTTTCTATTTGGCAGCAGTTAAGCCATGCCATAAGGTTACTGATGGCTGTCTGCTCATCTGTGGTCTCCAGCTCCGCCTGTGTTAGCGGCGGCACGCCAGTGGCGTTAGTTTCTCCGCCACGGGGAGATGAAGGAGCGAGTGTGAGCGGTTCGCAGCGTCGGGCACGCACCCAAATCCTCTTCAATATTTTGTTGCAGACCTCAACGGTGTGGTGTCCTAGGCCAGTCATTCTGTCTGACATAGCCTCGGGGGTGTCCGAGATATCCCCCTCGGCTTGTAGATAACGGTTCAGAACTTGGCTGGAAACCTGGGGATGGTACGACCCGGCTGAGCTCTTGCGGCTGGAGCTCCACGGCACAGACCCAGCAGGACTGGCCAGCTTCGAGAGCTCGCCGAATCGAGGTTGGTTTGGATCAGAACCTATACCGGGAGGTTGCCGCCCCGCCGTGGCGCTGCTGGAAATAGAGCGAGAGACGGGCACCGCCCTACCGCTACCCGCAGGTGCGCCGCGGTTACTACTTTGTTTTAGGTTATGCCCGCTGACGCCCCGCAAACCCATGAACGTTTCGATGAAGCAACGCCTGTTCCGCCGTTATCGGGAGGCTGCGGCAGGATTCACTTAGCTACTGGCTGCTAGCTCCAGCCGACGAGCGGGGGTGGTGTCAGCTCCGGGAGGGGGCGAGCAGGTGACATTATTCTGCCTCTGGTTCGAGACAGCCCCAGCAGCAGCCAGAAAGAAATAAGCCCTGCCTGAGCTTATGTACCTGGAACGCGCTTTCCGTTATTAATCCCGGTACCAGTACAGTACCCTATACCAGTACTGCTTGGAATCCATACCAGTACTGGTACTCGCTACATCAGGGTACTGGTACCGCCGGCGGATGCGGGGTACGGGCAGGGCTCGCGTACGAACTCCGCGCGGATGTTCCGTACAATTCCTCACGACCCTCGCGCTCGCGGGACGATACATGCGGGCACCAATAATTAATTAATAAATGAATCATATATCAGTAATGTTACACTGTACAATGGCTAAATATCCGGTGTTACGTAGTCGTCGAACTACTTATTTATTCTGTAGTCGAACGGGGACGCGGGTATGGCGGTATGTATTCGTACGTAAATTCGCGCCCCCTCCCACCGGCAGCGTGTGTGCTCGGGTAAAGAACGAGCAGTCGGCTTGTACAGTACCTACCACTTAGCGACTATCTGTCAGCACAGCGCAGCATGGAGGGATGAATCAGCGTCGGAGTGAATGGGCTTACTAATGATAGCGAATAATACGCTTACTAATGGGCGGCGAATGAATGGCGACGAATGGGCTTACTAATAATAGGCCGCGCGCGCGCTAGCGCCCAGGCTGCTGATGCTGCTGCGCTGCTGGCGGGATGGGCGGCCGAGCGATGACAGTACCAGTAGTGCGTCCGCGACGACCGCGGCACAAAAGGACAGGCGCGGACACTGTTGGGGTTGGTAACGAACTTGCGACAGCACAGGCCATGGACGGGTGCGGGGCATTCTTAATATATATATACGGAGTCGGCTTACCGAGCAGGTTTTTAAAAAGTGTCGCTACTACTACGGGGGCGCGCGCGGGATGCTGAGCGCGTGGGAACAGAGCTCCAAGTACAAGGAGAAGCGGGCGTGGGGGGGGGGGGCGCTCACCGCCCGGACACTCTGATAGGCGGACACTCGGACAGGCGCGCCCTACCTGGTCGTCGCTGGTGCTGCACGCTGCCGCCTGGTCCTCCCTGTTGCGTGGAGCGCGGGCCCCGGCAGACGGCTCCCTCTCTACGTTGATAGACGGCAGACGACTGCTGCAGTTGCTGCACTGCCCGCAGGGCTGTAGTGGTCCTCGTCACAGCGACGACGGGCTGTTTGGCACCGTCGCTGACTGGAGTGCGGGGTGGCTCTTCGTACATACTCCCGGAAAAGTGCGGCATCCACTGCACACCGTCCGAATTCCACACGGCACGCTGGATCTGCTCATCTCCAGTCCCCCCCCGCCTCGCTGTTCCTCCCATTCACAGCAACCTCCCTGTTGCCGAAGCCACGAAGAGGCGGCACTCAAGCTGCCCCGACTCTTGCTCTGGGGAGCTCAGAGCACCCGTCTGCTTAGCTGCGGACGCCGCCGCCTGATCGAATGCCTTGTTTGACCGCAGGCGCGTTTCTGTTGCTACGCTACCAATATTCGCACACCGGTTCATCACGTAAAGCTCGGACGTCCGCAGAGTGAGTGGAGGGCGCCCGTCCCTGGGTGAGCTGCTGTGGTGAGCGGCACAGACGCACTTGGGGCCTTGCCGCAGCGCGACCATTCATGACTCACTCCCAACTCCGGTGTACTTTGAGCAGGGGTGGTGTGGGTAGAGGCGACAGGGGCGTGCTTGAGCCCCATTGGTCAGCCCACATAGGCGCAGCTTAAGTTGCAGTCATGGAGCACGAGAAAGCCCTTCTCCTCAACACGGAGATCGCAGCTGTTGTGACAGCGATGCGGCAGAACAGCAAATGGGCTGTCATCCCCCGATACAATGTGAGCCCCCTGTCGCTGTCCTGCACTTAGCCCCCCCCCCCCCCCCCCCCTTCCCCTTCCCAAATGCCGCGCCCCCTCGCCCATCACTCGCAACTCCCTTTTCTTCCATCCTTACAACTATCTAGACGTCGCGAACCATCAGTATCTATGAACCAGCAGGGGGCACTTGCAGGAGCACAGACGCAAGGGCATTGGCCGTGTCCTACATATTTCAGTGCCATGGTATGACATCTCCCCCCCTCCCCCTGAGCCGTGTCCTGGTTGATCTCCAGGATGAAGACGTCAGCGATGACCCTCTTCTGGAGGATTTCAAGTCGCTCCGCAGAAAAGTGTTTCGCTGGACAGGTGCGGATGTGCCGTGGTCTTGACTCTGCGGTTGCCCCATGCCCTGTGCCCCAGTCGGCCACGCGCTCTCAGCCGCCATGCCAACAATTCCATCCCTGCGCCCCCTGGTGCATTGGCGGGCAGATTGGTCGCGTGTGGACGCGATGGAGTACCTGGGCCCATTCCTGGATGTCGTGAGGTCGGCGGAGACCAGTGGCCCAATCACGGCCATGGCGCTGTCGTCCATCAACAAGCTGCTCCTCTATGAGATCATAGGTACTGGCACAGCATGGCGCGCTCTCAGCCTCAGCCTCTCCGCTTCTTGGTTGCCACCCACCCTGACAGTGGCCCATGCCTGCTCATGAAACAGGGTGCTCTGCTGGGTCGGATCGAGGCCTGGCGTTCGCAATGCATAGCACGGTGGAGGCCGTGACTCACTGCAAGTTTGAGTCCACGGACGCTGCATCTGACGAGTTTGTTCTGTCAAAGATACTCCAGGTGCGCAGGCCGCTCCCACAACCTCCGACAGGTTGCAAGTGCAGCCTCTGCTCGCAACAGACGCGCAGGGGCGCTTGATGCTGACCAGCGGCGCTCTGTGCAGGTGCTTCTCGCTGCCCTAAAGTGCCCTACGGGCCTCCACCTGTCCGACAGCGATGTGTGCAACATATTTCAAGCATGCTTCCGCATCGGCCACGGCCATCCACCAGGCAAAGAGGGCGGTACGCTCCGCGCCCACCAGCCTACACTGGCAATTCTGGAACCATTAACAATGCGGATGGGCTAAGCACGGCGTGCGCGTGTGTGGGGTGTTGACGCGCAGAGCTCCTGACGCAGATGTCGCGCGCGATCCTTTCCGAGATGGTGTCCATCATTTTCGCAAGGTTGCCCGAGCTGCAGGAGCCACCCCTGGCTGCCTTCCCAGACCCGCAGCAGGACGCCCACAGAATCCACTCTGTATCCGGCATCAATCTGTCGGCCCTGGCGAAGGCCAGCCCTGAGGACAGCGCCCAGGGCCCACCTGGGCAGGAAGATGTCGAGGGCACCTGTCCATCGGAGACTGGCATGGCCACGGCCGGCAGTCATGACCGGGCGGTGGCCGGCTCTGTTGGCTCATCGGAAAGCACGGAGGATGTGCAGGACATGGCGTACCCAAAGCCAGGTCAACGCACTGCCTCGCCGGAGCGCCAGCCTGCGGAGTCAGCCGAACATAACGGCACACTCCCCACTGGCGCTGGGCCCGGCACCCTGGTCACGATTGCCGATGACCCTGACTCCGACAGCGCTGCGGAGGAGCCGAGCATGGGCTCGCCGCTTCTATCACCGCGCGGTGGGTGCCGCGTCCTGGGAACGGCGCCATTGATGCCCACACAGATGCCAGCTATTTGTTTTACATGCACCTTGGCTTGGTCGATCCCGTAGTTGATCTTACAGGCCGCACCTGGCCTCCCCCATTGTGCAGTGTGGCGTGGCTATGGCATTGGATGCGCCACCGAGGTGCTGGGCTTCATTGTGAGCCTCGTTGGCGCAAATGGCCCGGAGGCCGATGACATCCGCGTCTTCGGTCTGGAGCTCATCAACAATGCCCTGTCCTCCGGCCGGGGCTCCTTCCTCCGCCACGAGTCGCTGATGGAGATCCTGCAGACTGACCTGCTGCAGGCCATGCACCGGGCCGCAAGGTCGAGCAACCTGGCGGCGCTGGCCGGCTCGTGCAGCGTGTCCCTGTCCCTGTACGTCCACCTGGGGAGGCGCATGCTCCTGCAGCTGGAGGCGTTTATCGAGACGGTTCTGCTGCGTATCGCGGAGGGCAAGGGCTGCACGTATGAGCAGCAGGAGGCCGCGCTGGAGGTGAATGCTGCTTGCAGGCTGTGATCAGTACCGGCCCGCCCCAGATGCTTCAGGGTGCGATCGCTGATTGCATGCTGTGCACCTGCAGGGCATCTTGGACCTGTGCCACCAGGCGCGTTTCATCCGTGACCTCTACGCCAACCTGGACTGCCGCATCGAGCGGAGCAACGTGTTTGAGGACATCTGCGCGTTGCTGTCAAAGACGGCCTTCCCTGTCAACTGCCCACTCCGCAGCGTGCACCTCATCAGCCTGGAGGGGCTCCTGGCGATCCTCAACACGCTGTCCTCCATGGTCGGCCCTGCCGCAGCGGACGACGCACCCGGCATCCCGGACTCAGAGCAGTCCTACCCGGATCTCTGGTCCGCCCTGGTGGAGGGCCGGGAGCCGCTGCTTACCTGCAGCGGTGCGCAACCGCCCATGTGCTCGACTCGGGCAGTGCGCACTGAGGCATGTCGTCAATGTGGAGTCTGACCGGGACGTATATGCATGTTGTCGTTGGTGTCGCCCATGATGCAGCGGAGCATGGCGATGCTTGGGTGGCAGGAGTGCGTAGCGAGAAATACCTCAAGGGCCGCCTCATTCTTGCCGCTGATCACTTCAACCGGGACCCCAAGAAGGGCTTCCTCTTCCTTCAGGTTTGCCCATTTTGTTGACTCCAAGTGCCAAGTTGTCTGCCTGGTATTAACCCCTACTCATTGGCGCGCTTCTTCCCGGCCATGCCTAGACCTGCAACCTTCTTCCGGACCCCCTGGAGCCCAAGGCCGTTGCCTGCTTCCTGCGCGCATGCCCCGGGCTGCACAAGCAGACCATTGGCACTCTTCTGGGGGAGGTCCACCTGAAGAAGAAGGATAACGACAACTTCTACCTGGATGTCCTCAAGCATTTCACCGAGACGTTTGAGTTCTCTGGTAAATTGGCCCACCAAAGCGCTGCGTGCACAGTCTTTCGCCCCACCGCCACGGCCAGCTCTCACACAGTGGCACCAATGCCATATTCTGCAGGTATGACCTTCGACGGGGCGCTGCGTTTGTTCTTGGAGTCCTTCCAGCTGCCGGGCGAAGCGCAGAAGATCGACCGCATCGTGAACTGTTTTGGCACGCGCTACCACGAGCAGAACCCCGGCACGCTGCGCAACGCGGATGCCGCGTACGTCCTGGGCTACAGCGTGATCATGCTCAACACCGACGCGCACAATGATCAGGTGAAGAAGAAGATGACGCTGGAGCAGTTCAAGCGCAACAATCGCGGCATCAACGACGGCGCCAACCTGCCGGACGATTTCCAGGAGGACCTGTACCGGTCCATCGTCAGCAACGCCATCAAGCTGCAGGAGCCGGCGGCCGGAGCCGGGGGCGGCGCCGGCATGTCGTCCGCGCGGTGGTCGGAGCTCCGCCGCGCTTCGCTCCTTCCCCGCGGCCAGCTGTCTCGACGCGGTCCCGGCGTCGAGGCATTCGACCGCGACATGTTCTGCCTCATCTGGGGCCCAACCGTCGCGGCCGTCAGCGTGGTGCTGGACCACGCCGATGACTCGCCCACGGTGCAGATGGCGCTGGACGGGCTCATCCTGGCAGCGCGCATCGCCGCCCACCACAAGGTGGACGAGGTGATGGACTCGCTGGTCGTCAGCTTGTGCAAGTTCACGGCATCGCTGAACCCGATGATGCTCAAGCCGAGGATCGCGTTCGGGGAGGATTTCAAGAGCCGGCATGCAGCGGAGACCGTGTTTTCGTTGGCGAACCGGTACGGCGATTACCTCCGCGGCGCCTGGCGCAATGTGCTGGACTGCGTTGTCCGCGTGCACAAGCTCGGCCTGCTCCCGCCGGCGGTTTTCCTAATGGAGGGCGAGGAGGAGGGGTCCAGCCTCAAGCGCATCCCGTCCGCCCAGATCCGGCCTGCAAAGGTGGGCTGTGATGGCGCCCGGCTGCTCGCGGATGTATTGAGACGGGCGGGCGCCGGTGCTGACATTTGGCTGCTGGCAGGGGAACACGGGCGTGCTCGGAATCATCAACCAGATCATCTCCTTTGAGGATGTCAACAGCTCCAACACCCCCACCCAGCGCGAGGTGTGGCGCGCCCTCACCTGCCGCCTGCGGTTTCTTGCGAATGCTTGAATTGATATCTTCATGTATGGCTGTCATCTATTCATTGGCTATCGTGCATTGTGGCCCTCCTGGGTGTTTTTGGGGCAAAAGGAACGGCCCTGTGTTTTCTTCAGCCAACTAGAAAATTCCTCTTTCCTTTATTGATGATTATAAGTAGGTTGCTGTTTCTTCCCTTTGCTATTTTGGAATAAGAGAAAACAAGATCAAATGATGGCATCCCTGGTGTGCGGTGCACCGGTGGTCTGTGTGGCCGGCAGGGGGATGCGGAGCAGGCCACCCTGAACTGTGTGGAGGCCTGCCGCATCGACGAGGTCTTCAGCGACTCCAAGTTCCTGCGGGCGGAGAGCCTCCTGGAGTTTGTCAAGGCCATCATCTGGGCAGCGGGCCTCATCCCGGGGGGGCAGAAAGCGCAGTCCCCGGCCCTCGAGGACACCGACACCGCGGAGCTCTGCCTGGAGCTGCTGATCGGGGTGACCATCCGCAACCGCGACCGCATCGAGCTGCTGTGGCCGCTGGTGCACGCGCACCTGGAGGCGGTCATCGCGCGGGCCACGCACCCAGCGAGCCCCCTCGTGGAGCGCGCCGTGCTCGGCCTGCTGCGGGTGTGCCAGCGGCTGCTGCCGTACAAGGAGGAGATCGCGGACGAGCTGCTCCGCTCCCTGCACCTCATCTTCAAGCTGGACCCCACGGTGGCGGAGGAACTGGCGGTGGTCATCACCGGCGAGGTGCTGGGCCTCGTGAAGACCAGCGCGGCGTACATCCAGAGCGAGTGGGGCTGGAAGACGGTGTGCACGCTGCTCAAGGCCGCCAGCCACCACTCCGCCGCGCGCGGGATGGCCTTTGAGGCGCTGGGGGTGATCACTCAGGAGGGTCACTTGACGGTGGACAACTTCCGGCCGTGCTTGGAGACGGCGATGGACTTCATCGACAACGTGAACCAGCAGGGCGCCGCGCAGGAGGCCACACAGGTGGGCCCACCCGGCGCCACCTCACTGCGCCCCCCCAGCCCGGGGTGCGCAAGCATCCGCCGCTACCGTGCGGCATGCCGAGCCCCATGCCGCCCCCTCTGTTGCTTCCCCTGCCAGGTGCTGAACCTCTTCGAGGCCATGAACTCCTGGCTGGTGAGCGGCGCAGAGCAGGCGCGCGACGCGGCGGACAAGGACACCTACAGCAGCATGTGGCTGTCCCTGATCCAGAGCCTGGCCAAGGTGCCCCCCCGCCCGCCGGCGCCGCCCTTGCTTGCTCAAGTAGGGGCCGTTTCGCTCCGCCAAGCGCGCGTCCTCCCCCGCGGATCCATGCTGACATGTCGGGACGCCTGCGCCGCAGGTCTGCAAGGAGGGCGGCCCGGCGGTGCGCAACCACTCGGTCGTGCTGCTGCACCGGGTCGTGAGCCCCGAGCTGCACGAGGGCCTCGGCCTGCAGCCTTCAACCTGGGGCGCGGTGTTCCAGGAGGTGCTGCTGCCGCTGGTGAGCAGCTTGGCGTCGCAGCTGCAGCGCAGCCGCGACAGGCACTCGGAGCTGGACCGCACCCTGCGGCTGGCCGTCAACATGCTCACCAAGTCGCTCCTGCAGTCGCTGCCGGTGCTGCGCACGCTGCCGGCGTTCCCCGCCATCTGGGTCTCCACGCTCACCGCCCTGCAGGACTGCACGAAGAACCACAGCGAGGAGCTGGCGGAGGCGGTCCCGGAGAACCTGAAGAACATGCTGCGGTGCATGAGCCACCAGCAGCTGCTGGTCCCCGCGTGGGTGGACTCCTCGGGGGCCAGCCTGTGGGAGCTCACCTGGAAAAAGAGCCAGACCATCTCGACCGGCCTCACGGTGGAGGTCCTAGACTAAGCTGTTGCACAAACACAATGCATGCTCTGGCCAGACCCCCTCCCCCCTCGTCCCCACTAGCTCCAAGACTAGTTGACGAAATATGGCCAGCTCTATCTGTAATACAACGTAGCCAACACAACTGCCGATGGCTGCGGCAGCGCCATCGGCATCTGCTCAACACTCTTGCACACCACCATTGCACACTCGCATATACCTGTACCTCGCAGATCAGCATGATGGACAATGGATGGATGGATGATGCTCTGCGGCGACCTGTCATTTGCGTAAATAATGGCACAGAGCGATTGTACACCTGCCCACAGAAGTCTTGCCCCCTTGTCAAGCATCAATTGTAGACTGGCCGATTATGAGTCCCCGCCTTCGTTTCCGGCCGCGCCCTTCCATGTGCATACGTGAACATGACATCATGCGTGGGGGGCAGCTCAAACTAAGTGGCGTTTGTTGTGCTCTCGTAAGAGCCATAGGTGTGCGTGTCATTGGTCAGGGTTGGTATTGAATTGATAACCCAATGTCACGAGGGCGCGAATTTTTACATCGCACGTGTATGCGTTCTATATGCTGCACGCCAAGAGTTAGCTCTACCACCGTGGAAACATTCACAACCGCGCGCTCTCGCCGCCGTCGGCATGCAAGCAAGTGAGCAGTTCCCGCAATACGGCCAATACTGCAATTATGGCTTGCTCCAAAACCATCCCACCTACAGCTGCTGTCCGCATTTAATGCGCCCTTGGTAGAGCCGGGCTTCAGCTCGTACTGCGCAGGATTGCAGCCCCCGAGCCAGCGGGTGCTGGGTCCATATGGTCACCTGCTAGGGCATCGTCCAGGATATGTGGTAGGATGGCCATCAATACGCTCCCATATCTGCTATTGGGCTGCTCCTAGCGGGGCCCTACGCGGGGACACTTCGCCCGCGTGGGGCGAGCACATCGCCTTTTTATCGGGATGCGGGTCGCGCGGTAAGCCACTGTACTAGGGTTTGTAGGAAAACCTGAAAGTATTTGCATCTGGCCCTCCTACCCCTACCCCCCTCGGTTATATTCCCACCGAGGGCCCCGCGCGGCAGGATTCGAACCAGCGCAGAGCGGAATAGGCAGAGCGGAATAGGCAGGCTCCCTCCGCCATCCGTAACATCTCAAGCCGTCGTCGATGAATATTCTAACTGAATAAGTTACCAGCAATATATCGTTCATTGAAATGCGCCACTGTACCGCTCGGTGGTCGGCGCAGTGGGTGCTGACGTGGCGGCACGGACAGTGACGTACAATGCAAGACTTACGGGGGGCGGGGACTGCACTGTTATTCCATTATTTATTGTCGGTTATTTTCACTATGTATACCTCTCCACAATTTCTGACACAAGTCCGGGTTTCGGGGATCCAAACGACGTGCTGTGATTGTACGATGCATATGTGGCTGCATCGACGAGGCCGTTCATGCATGTTGCTAAGGGTAGTACGGCTTGCTGGGAGAAATGCTTCCATGGCACGTACGACCCGATACTATTGATGCCACGCGGTAGCCGTTCTTGTCAGCACTTTCGCAATAAAACATAGCATGTGGCGTACCTTCTATAGCGTTTTCAAACCACATATTTTGCAGCATTCACATTGATGTGCATCATGTTATGATATAGCCCTGATAGTGTGATAAAATATTATTAACGACTGCACCCGTACTCATATACCACATCACCACTGGTGCGTGAAGAACAGTAGTGAAAATGCCAAGATAGATTATTCAGAAATGGGACTACAAGCCCTATATATGGATTCTGCTAGTTTCGAGCAAAACAATCACGGGGAAAGTACTGCTTTGATGTGATCATTTTATTGTACGCGCCGCGCGCATGATAGGGTTCTTGCGCGACCTCCCGAGTCCTTCGTGTCGAGGGAAGCTTTATTGCGATGTAATAGTGCATGCTTACATGCCCATCGCCGCAAGCCGAGTTTATGGCGGACCGAACTGGAATGGCGTGCCCTGTAAATATTCGATGCTGGGTGGAAATAGAAAAATAATGCCATAAGGGGGTTGCTAAGTTGCTGGGGGATGGCGGCCGTCGTGCGCATTGGTCGAGAGGGGCATGCTGTGCCGCCAAATATGAGTGGCTAAATGTGAGTACCCAGGCAACACATTGTCATGCGCCACCGCGCTTATTTGGATATTGAGACGCACGTTGTGCCGCAAAATTCAAGATGTGGACTAGATGTGGACACATATGTTGCAATGATTGTTTCTATTTACATTTTTATTTTTAATAATGTTATTGCTGCCATTTTTGTCTTTGTAGTAGCCCCATAGCTCAGTTAACGCCCCGAAATATTTAGCAGTCCAAGAAGTAGGTGAAGGCTACTCCTCGCGTAGAATTTAACGGGATTTATTATTTCAGAATATATACATGATTTACATGATATATATATCCTATCAACCAGCACTCCACAAAGTCTGCATGTGATGGGCGGTGAGATTTCGCTTAGTTTGCTCTTCGACAAACCCAGGCACGCAGCAAAACCTCCGCCGTTGCGGTCATGGCGGGGAAATTTATGACAGGAAGTGGACATATATGGTGTGCTAGGGTCCATGCGACGGTGTGCGGTGCGCGCGCGATACCTGCCATGTGGCAATATCAGTGAAACACGTGTTGGAATTGCAACTGGGTTGTGGCCGGTATTAGAACCGAACGCACGGCACGGTAGTTCATAAAGCCGATTTTTGAAAATAAAGAAACGCGATTTTCCTCATCCCATGGTCCTCAAGTTACATGTGTTGCCGATCTACCCCATGCTGCTCGTCGCATGGTATAGCGTCTATCGATGGTCAGCTAGCGGGCTGCGTGCGCGACATTCGCAACCTGGTTGTTCCGCCTTTCACAGAGCAGCACTCTTTTTACTACTATCACGCGCAATTCGTAACATTTATACGCCGCCGTTTATTCAAAATGTAGACGATATGAATGCGGGCTGGAATCCCGTTAACAGCGCTTTCTAGATCACTCAATGGGACATCATCAAGCCAATAAAACGGCAAAATTCCATGGCCTGTCAATAATAAGAAATACCCCCACTATGGGCAGCCACCAGCCAGTCAACCCATTGTGGTTTGGGGCGTAGCGCGCATGATGGGGGAATGTAATGTGTAAATGCGCCACTCCACGCAAGCTCCTAGCGCGCGTGCGCAAGCTGCGCGCGAC
>VCJN01001486.1:0-51461 GCA_006384855.1 Tetraselmis striata
TCCGCGATTTATGTCATCTTTTTGGCAGACTTTGTGGCGTCGCCTAGGCACTAAGTTAAACATGTCTAGAGGCCAACATCCTGAAACGGATGGTCTGACTGAAAGGATCAATGCCATTGTCTGTGAACTGGCTCGAGCGTTTTGTTGCTTTGATGGCACCAATTGGGTTGATCAATTGCCGTTGATGGAATTTTCGTATAATTCTAATCGTGCACTTGGTATTGAGCATACACCGTTTGAGGTTAATTACGGATTTAATCCTGAAACACCTCCTGACTTATTGTTTGCCATGAGGCCCACAATACCTGTGTCAGTCAGTGCTCAACAGAAAATCCAGAATATGAAAGATATCCATGACTTAGTCAAATCGATTTTGGCAATTCATAAGGATGAGTTGACTGTTCGTCCTACGGAAAGGCAACAGAGGGATGTTCCCGTTTTCAATATTGGAGATAAAGTGAGTATTGTAACTCGCTTTCTGAAAATCAAAGGCCAACCTAACCAGAAGTTAATGGATAGGCAGTTGGGTCCTTTTCCGATTATTGAGAAAATTGGCAATTATAGTTTCCGGTTGCAGTTGCCTCCGGGGATGAAGTTGCATCCGGTTTTCCATGTGAATAGTTTGCGGCCTTGTCCGACTGCATCTATTCGTCCGGTTGTGCCAATGGTCACGGGTTCTGAGGAAGATCCTGACAGCCAGGAGTTTGAAATTGAAAAGATATCCGCAGTCAAAGTTGGCTTGATGCCTGGCCGCAAAGGATCTCAATTGCAATTTCTGGTGCACTTTGTAGATAAAACTATTGCACATGTTTGGCATCGTTTGTTTGATGTAAAACGAACTGTTGCTTTGCAAAGTTTTCTGGATACGCCGATGTGGCTGCAATTTGCTGAGTCAGATGAGTTTCTGCAGCATGCGGCTAAATATCCGGCTAGAATTCCAACTGCAAATTGAATACTGCTTTAGTTGTCCAAGGGGGGAGAGATGTAGTGTGACAGTTATACTGTATTGTGACTTGTCATGCGCTATCTTTGGCATAATACAGTACGAGAGCCGGTACCACTGAATGATGTACATTCTACGGGTACTAGAGTACGAGTGCGCGCATGTCACGCGCACGAGTACTCGTATATCGGCCTGCTGTATTATATATAATATATCTTCCTGTCTGTCAGATATATGCTATCCTTGACAGTGCAGGGGATGTGTTATGTATTGCCGTACAATGACGGGGCTGACGTTCTGCCTACTGTCTGATTCTCCATGGTGACGCCCTTGGCAGTGGGCGTGCTGCTAGTAGTCGGCATGGCCTGATGGCCAGTGCCGACGATAGCTAGATTATTTGTAGCAGCGGGTGGTGACAACTTGTAACAATAATTGTATTCCAAAAAACACTGTAGCCCCTCGCCTTTGCACCACCACTGCACACCCACCTTTGTTTGTCCCTGCAGTCTCTGCCCTGTTGAGACTGCCGCAGCCTCGTTGCTGGGCAGCACCTCCAGCGTCAGCTTGCAGCACCCCCGCTCCGACGCGACCGCCTCCACAGCTGCCAGCATCGCTTGCGTAATGCCGCGGCGGCGGTGGGGCGCCGCGACGTAACAGTCGTGGACGTTCAGCAGCGGGCGGCACCTGAAGGTAGAGAAGCCCTGGAAGCAGTTGACCAGCCCCGCTGGCGCGCCGTCCACTGTCGCAACCACGCTGAAGGCACCCGCCACCTGCGCAAGCTCCGGTGCCTGCGGGGCGCCTACCTGTCAGCACCGGCTTGCTGGGAGCCCACAGCACCGCACAGACGTGATCCCACATTGGTTGGAAAAGGCTTTAGGGGGGCACTGTGTACAATTGAAACTACGCATTGGCACTGGGTAGCTATCCGCTGCACAGCTGCCGCTGCCGGCACACTTGAAAGACACTTAGAACCAGAGACGTTTTTATCCTTATCTTATTTTTATTTTCAGTTTTTTTTTTTTTGGGGGGGGGGGGGGGGGAAGGAGGTCGTAGCGGCGACTTCAAAGGTTATTCGCATGTCTATCCTATATCCGATCATTTTGGGGGTGGGCGAAAGACAGACATTCTCTCACAAATGCGGTTAAGACCTTACTGCGCAGGCACTCGTACGGGTACGTACAGTGCGATACGTCCATATGCTGTAGCGCAGTACCGCCAAGCCTCTAGCTGAGTTTCAGAGCCGGCGTGTGCCCCGGTGGAGAGCAGACTAGCCGTGGCGTGCCCGGTGGCTGCCCACCTCGCGCCGTTAGCACCCACCGCCGCTACGCGCTGCCCGCGACACTCTGCTTTCCGTGCCGTCCCCGACACCGCGTCACCGTCACCGCCGCCGGCGGATGTAGCAGCGGAGAGAGAAAAGTGGGCGACAGGGCAGTAGGGCACTGGATGCGCGGGCAGCGACGGTAAAGATGCGCACGTGGCTTAAGGTGAGGGCATTTTTAGGTAGCGGACCGCTCCGTGAGCTGGACGCGCAAGTGAATCTGTGATGGGGGGTCTGGGGGCGGGGTTGCCCCGATGAGAGGTGACCAATGCCTTGGCGTGGCGGTGCAGTTACGGCAGAAGCGAGGTGTGCTACTGGAGGTAAAGCAGCAGCGCGGCAGTGAAGTGGATCGAATAACCGAGCAACAACTGCACACACTCAGGGTGGGGCGGAAGGAGTGGCGTGACACGGTGACATCGTGTCATATGCCGATTAATGAGCCCCCCCCCCCCCCCCCCCCCCCCGCGCTCTTTCGAGATATCAATGTGGGAGTCGTGCGCTGGGTATGAGCTGGACAAAGGGGGTGGCGAGACTAGCCAGCACATAGCACGTTCCTAGACACGCCTGCGCCCTGCGGGGTCATAAAGCCGACCGGATGCCTAAGGTTTAAATGCGGGGGTACTAGCTGTCGATACGATGTGAGGACAATAAGGTGCCGTGCACCAAACCATCAGCGAGAGTGGCGACGTATTGTGGTGGGAAGCTGCGGCTAAAATGGCGTTGACGTGGATTCCGGTGTATGTTGTGCAACCTGGCGTGTGTGTACGCACCAGCCTGCTGAGGACATCCTCCGGCAGCGGCGCGCCGTTGCCGAACTTGTCCATGGAGTACTGGTTGAGCAGCTCCGCCACGAGGCGCGCGTCCTCGGGGTCCGTGTAGCTTGCGATGCGCGTCTCCACCTCGCCGCCCCCGCCCGGCACAGCCGCGAGAGGCTGCCGGGAAACTGCGGCACCATGGCGCGTCGCTAGCGTCGTCGGCGGCGGCGGCAGACGGCGGGCCGATGGGGAAGGTCTCCGATGCCAACGCCCCGTGCCGCATGCATCGGTGCCGAAAGGGGCTTGTAGGGCGTGGCGCCCTGTGGTGGTAAACGCCATCTATATTGCTTGAAACGTGCCGGAAGGTGGGCTGGAACTGCACGGTATGTTTGTGCGCCGGCTGCTGGCAGTGGAGGGGGGGGGGGGGGGGGGGGGGGGGTTTCTTGCGCAGACGACGACGGGTATGCGATTCGAAATTTCGACAGATACCCACAGATATCTGGTACCGATGTCAGGCTGTCGACGCCGTTTCTTGCGCGTCCTTGCTGCCAATGGATTCATGAACGACGACACACGCCCTGTTTCGTCGCACGGCATCCGCACCCGCCGTCACCTACAGGCATGTGCCGAATGCGGCTTAGCGACTGCAGGGAACTCCCTACCAGTACCTACGGGTCCTGAGCGGGGCGGGGCACGTGCTGTGTTCTAATATTCCGCCGCCCGCGGGTCCCGGCCCGGGAGGGTAGCGACTACTAATCCTTTATTAATTATGATCTAAACGTGTTTATGGGGTTTCCTGACGGACTATAGCTGTCCTAGTGCGACCCGTACGGTCTGTACGTAGTGGTTTGAAGCCGTTACCATCGGGGTTTGGTACGGGCTACCCCATCGCCCGCGAGCCCTGCGCTCCCGGCCGGGGAGCTACTTAGGACAGCCACCAGCAGCTCGTCTGCCATCTTCCAGCTCGCTGCCTTCGGCAGCGGCTTCGCGTACTTGTGCGCGCGAGGGTCACTGAGGCTGAACAAGTCCGCACCGAGGTTCATCCACCCGGTAGTGAGTCGTCGTGCCGCGCATATGCGTTACAACATCAGGCAGCGACAGACAGCCCCTCGGTAGTGTGGTTTTCCCTACTCGTGCGCCCGAGGTCGTTTTTCGTTTTTGCCCTGGCTTTGCAGCTGGGACGTTTTCGGATGGCGATGCGCACGGCAAGGAATTGGAGCTGGGGGGTCCCCGTTGGGGGGGTTTAAACCTCAACACCCGAAGTCGAGTCGCAATACAGGCCTTCGGGGCTCCCGCACTGGAGCGCCCTCTCGCAGTAGTCAACTCTTGAGGTTTAGGTGAGGTGGACGCGCTCGGCACCATGGCCGCTGCTCGTCACGGTTGTCAACGACGACAACTACGCCCACCGCAACAAATCGGCGCGGACGGAGGAGGACGTCCGTGTCGTCGGGGCGACCACTTGTTGTCCCGCAAGACACTGCAACCCAGTCCCCGTGTCCTCGCAGCAGGGCGCCGTGGCATCAACGGTCGTTACATGCTGTGGTTTTCCGGAACTACTCGCGTAATTGGCCTGTTACATGGGTGGCCGCGCCGCTCACGCGCCGGTGTTTTGAGAGGGCTCGTTGCCCTCGCCCCAATCAAGCTTCAGCAACGTTTGCTGTGGTCGCAGTGGGAGGCGTTTGTGCGGCCCGTGCCGATGCGTCTCCGACGTCTCCTACTCCAACGTCGTCGTCACAAGGACCACGACAACCTGCAGCTGCCCGCCGGGGGGCAGCTCTACCACCTGGCGTGCCTGGCGTCTCGTGGTGTACGTAACTACCCTTGGCCAACTCTGGGTTTGGGACTTCGGCGGCCGTCGCTGTTGCAGCAGCAGCGGCCGCCTCGTCGTCACCCTCGCTCCGACATCATTGGCATCGTTACGGGCCGGCATAGGCTACAAGGGCCTCTACGCCGGCCAACCCGCTTCCAACGTCACGGCAACGCATCTGTGACAACACGAGCTGCCCGCCGGGGGACAGCTCCGCCACCTAACGCGACTTGTGCGTTTCGTGGCATCATCCTAAGCCTACGCTTTGTGGGTTGGTCAGCAGCCGTCGTTGGTGCAGCAATGGCGGTCGGCTCACCGCTCTCCGCGAAGAAAGACCCACGGCGACAGCTAACCGAGTCGGCGGGTCTTCTGCGACATCGCCAACAACCGACCCCGACACACCTGAACCGGTACGGCACGACCACACAGGGTTCCACATTTCCGCGCCCTCAGCGTTGTGCGTTTCACCCGTCGCTCTTCGCGCAAGGGGGCGAAACAACCACCGCTGGTGATGACGGCAGCAGTACATCGCTGTCATCGCGAGTTGTTGCGTGTCCACCCCTCGTAACGTGCATCGCCAGTACAGGTACAGGGTACGAGTTATCATCGCGTCGGGTACAGTGCACCAGTACTTCACCTGACTGTACTCGGCGCGCTCGCGCGCTCGTGCGCGCAGCTGTACTCGTCCTACTCGTGCCTGTGCCGCTGCTTTGCTGGGCGCTCGTCGCCAACTTGGGCTTTGCTACCCCTGCTGCTTCTACTGGCCTGCAGTTCCGGCTCGTGCCGCACGCCACCATAGCGCGCAACCAATGATACAGGGCGCCGTCGGGAGACGGCGCCTTAATTCCGCGACACGTCCGGCCTATGTCATGCCGGCGTCAACATCTCCCGCCCGCGTCTGATGCGCCTGCGCCTCGATCGAGGTCCTCTTGGCGCGAGACCCCTCTACAACTCAAGACATCTTCCGCCTTCGTCTGGTCGGCACGCCTGCCGACTGCCCACGCTCGCAGTCGTAAACGAACCGCGTGTAAACTGGCAAAACCAGACTCGAATGCATGATTGAAATGATCTAAACGTGTTTATGGGGTTTCCTAACGGACTATAGCTGTCCTAGTGCGACCCGTACGGTCTGTAGTGGTTTGAAGCCGTTACCATCGGGGTTTGGTACGGGCTACCCCATCGCCCGCGAGCCCTGCGCTCCCGGCCGGGGAGCTACTTAGGACAGCCACCAGCAGCTCGTCTGCCATCTTCCAGCTCGCTGCCTTCGGCAGCGCCCTCCCGTTTTCCGCCTCCGCCCTGCGGGCTCCTCCTCCGACATTCCCTCCCCTTTCGCTGAACCTTCCTAGCCATAAAATGGCGCTTTTCCGTGTAAAACAGCCTCCGCACCCTTTTTGGCAAAACCAGACTCGAATGCATGATTGAAATTAAGGGACTAGCGACTCATGATTCGTACATGGCGACTACTACGTTGGCGACGAGCTGTCGGTAGTTGGGAACGGCGAGGCATCGTCAGTCGTCTGGAGTTGCTGGCCGGGCAAGGGCTACGGTCGGTCGGACTACATGCGATTTAGATAGGTCGTCGCTTACCTATGCCAGTCGCTACATAAGGACTTAATCCGCATACGCGCGCGCGGATCATAACGAGTACAGGTAGAACATACAGCGAGTATGTACTCATCTATAATAATTAATAATCTGTAGTTGATATACACCTCTTCACAAAACTCGTGCCAACCCAAAATCACACAACGCGGGAATTCACTGTTGCGCGAGTCTACGGCAATGTTATTGGATGCCATTCAACCAACCGCAGGAACTCTGAATAGCCACTGGCGTTATGTGTGTGTGTGTGTGTGTGGGGGGGGGGGGGGGGGGGGGGGGGGAGGGGGGGAGGTGGGGGGGGCAAAAATTGTGTAGCTGGCATATTTCCTGTACATAAGGTGACCGCGGCGCGAGCGAGCATAAGGTGCCTATGGCTCTGCGGCATGTAGTGTGCGTCGCCACGCCGCATGTGTGCGCCGCCCCGCTGCAACACGCAGTCTACCTCTGCGGAGCGGTGCACAAAAGCACAACAGCCCCGTTGTCTCCTAAAGCGGCCGCGCTGTCACTGCTTATGGCATGATGGCAGATGGCAGCATTAAAGACACTGTGAAAGTGGCCCTTCAAGATACTGTCGCCCAGGTGCCAGAAGTGCCTTGACAACAACGATAAGCATTGTGCTAGAGGCTACAAACGAAATGGGAAGCTGCTGCTGCAGGCTCTTGAACTGGAACAAAGGCGCAGGGTTATGACCAGGGTAAGGCTGCAGGCACCAGGCACCAGCGCGGTACAGTAGAGGCAACTACGTATTCGACCCACATGCCACTGCAACAAGCCAAGACGTCGTTGGTGGTCTTAATGTTGTTCCTGCGAGTATACATGCATCGAAGCTCTGCAGTGGAACAAACAGTCCATGGCAGCGCAGTTTGCTTGCTTTTGGGGATAAAAAAAGTACGTAGCATAGAACACACCCAGGTAAACATTTTGTTTGGGGAGTGGGGTGGGGTACCTCAACCCAACCATTAAATCATATGCTGGCCTTGTGCATGTAATAGTAGTAATAAAAGTAACAATAATGATAAAGTAAAGATCTACTGTAGAGCACCTGCGGTTCGTACTGAAACATAATTTACACGAGTACAAGTGCACAGCGCAGCAGCCCCTTACTGATGGCACACGCTGAAGAAGCGCCCATCAGCTGTCTACCTATTCATGGGATGCAGGGATGCCCTTGATCCACCTAACCAAAGCACCATGCAATGCCAGGTCGCATCACGCCGCAGTATGAGAGGACGTCCGCATTGTCAGCCTACGTCCGCAGTCAGAATCTCGGACTCTTGGGAGTCGGGGTGCGCATATGTGACTATGCCATTTGCATGTGAGATGTTAATCTACTTTAAATTATTACAATGTCAGAACCTAATGCCCCACAGAGCCCACGTCCAGGGCTTGTCATCCCACCCGTGCTGTCACCAGCACAGGCACGCACACCCCGGGGACTCATCGGCGCAGCCTAGATGCGGCTGATATCCCGGCCGAAGATCTTGGCGCGCAGCCAGTCCATACTGACGAGCACCCGGTTCCTCCAGCTGATCTGGCCGTAGGTCTCGTAGCCCTTCCAGAGGTACCCGACACCGAGTCCGAACAGCGACCCCACGATGGGCGCATCCCTGCCGCGGCACACCACAGGGATGGCATGAGACCCGGCCGCAGGGTGGTGAACCGTGGCGGGTTCACAGGCAGGTGCGTCGTGTCATGCAGCATACTGAACATATAAGTAGGGTTCCGTTAGGGTTTCGAATTAGGGTGCTATATGACAGGGTTTTTGGCGTAAACCGGAATAGAATCCGGCAGGCCCAATGGCTCATCGGGGCCGTGGGGGGTGTGGCGAGTGAAAAGGGATGGCATTGGTAGGTTAAGGCTAGGGTTTGAAATTGGATAGATGGAACAAGAGAGAGGGGGGGGGGGGGGGGGGGGGCGCTTACAGGACGGCGCGGTCCTGCCCAATGTACGCCAGGCTGCCCTTGTGCGAGTACTCAAACGCCTTCTGCCCGCTGAGGTCCGCGTCCGGCGTGAGCTCCACCTTGCCCATCATGGACGCCAGGTACTCGCCCTGCTGCTTGGCCACCTGTCCACAGCGCAGCGCCGCCTCTCAGCCTAACCGTCACGAAAGGGTAGACTAGTTAGGGTATACAACCTAAACCCTAATATCAGTTCTCAACTACACTATTACACATTAAATGGGGGGGGGGGGGGGGGGGGGGGGGGCTCTACTACTTAGTCGCAACACCAAGGATGAGTCAGTTTGCAGCACCAAGGGTTTCCAAAAACCTAAATCCCTGACCCTAAATCTTCCATTTTCAGCATAGCATGTCTAGCAGCATGCTTGGCCAAGACGGAAGACATGAGCAGTCCACATCTGTACACAACTCCACAATATTGAAACCCTATCAAAACCCTGAAGTATCCCCGCTTCTTCTGT
Organism: Tetraselmis striata; assembly: GCA_006384855.1. Lineage (NCBI taxonomy): Eukaryota > Viridiplantae > Chlorophyta > Chlorodendrophyceae > Chlorodendrales > Chlorodendraceae > Tetraselmis > Tetraselmis striata. Next base: position 8,845 of record VCJN01001486.1, read on the forward strand.
TGGCAGGGTGCAGGCTTGCCTGGGCGGTGGCGGGCAGGCCGCGCAGGCCGGCGTCGATCTTAGCGAGCAGCTCCTCAAACTGCTCCAGCGTGAGCTCCGTGTCCATGTCGAGGTCGCCCATTATGAGGTCGCACGCGGTCGCCTTCTTCTCCTCCGCCTTGAAGCCCTGCAGCACCTTCTTCACCAGCGACCCGAAGCGCATGCTGCCCTGGTTGTCCAGGAACTCGGCGTACTCCGCGAGCTGCGGGAACTCGCTGCTGCCCTTCTTCAGGATGGCGGCCAGCTCCTTGAGCTGCAGCTTGTTGTCGCCGTTGGCGTCGCCCTCCTTGAAGAGCTCCGCCGCGCGGTGGCGCGCCTGCTCCTGCGAGATGGTGCCCGCATCGCCGAGGCAGTAGATGGAGCCGCCGCTGCCCTTCACGCGAAAGTAGCCGTCGGTGAGCAGGCAGCGGAAGTGGTCCTGGCTGCCCTCCGGCATCTCCTCCGCGATCTGCTTCGTCAGCGGGTTCATCTTGATGCCGGTGGCCCACACGCACGCGCCGTACGCCACCAGCTCCTCCTTCTCCGTCTTGGTGTTGAACACCTTCACGTCCGTGGCCGTCACGCCGCTCACGCGGCTGTTCACCACCAACTCGATGCCTGCACGCCATCGGCACCCGCACGGCCCGTCAGCTCGGCGGCACGCACGGCAGCGAGAAGGTTACAACCCTACTTAAGTGAACCGTTTCATGAGGACATGCTGAGACTGGGGACGGTGGTGGTGGTGGGTGGGTGCGTGGGTCACCGTCACAGGTTGGCAGACCCCCCCCCCCCCCCCCCCCCCCCCCCCCCCCCCCCCCCCCCCCCGGGTTGAGGGATAAACACCTCCAGAAGTTTGGGGATGGCCTGTATTATCCATCGTGTCAATCGTGTGGAATGCAAGCGGGGGCGGTCAGGCCGATAAGTACCAATGCGCACTCCGAGCTTTGCGAGGTGTATCCCTTACTCCCCCCCCTGGGTTGATTAGTCTTGTCATCCACTAACACGAGGGTCGGCCCGCCGCAAGCCGGGGCGCCGCACCGCTGCGGTTGAACTGCGAGGCGGTGTAGTCCGAGATGGCGCGGTCGTAGGTGCCGAGCACGTGGTCCATGAGCTCCACCACGCGGATCTTGCAGTGCTTCATGAGGCTGGGGTACAGCGCGGTCAGGTTCTCCGTGATCATGTCGTGCATCTCCGCCGCGACCTCCACGCCGGTGGGGCCCCCGCCCACAACCACAAAGGACAGCAGCTTGGCGCGCTCCTGCGGGCACCACAGGGCGGCCTGTCAGCCCCCGCCCGACGCGCCCTCCGACCCCTGCTCACCCCGCCCGGTTCCAACACCAAGACAAGAAAGGCTTGGTGTTGGACCTGGAAAGACAAGAAAGGTCTTACGGGCTGCAACTCATACAAACCCTGAACCAGAAAGAGCAGTCAATACCAATAGAGACGCGGTCATCCCCGACAAGGCAGGTGTCCAATGTCTTAAGCCATGCTAGGGCCCCCGCATATCTTCACACCAAAAGCTATGCTCTCCGAAAACCTAAAATCCCCGGAATCCTGCTCGCTCCTGTTTGGCCAAGTGCCACGCCGCACCCATATTTCGAGACGAACCTGGAGATGGCCTGGGGCTTTGGGATACTCCAACCTATGAGCCGTCACGCACACACACACACACCTCTGCTCCAGATGCATCGAAAACATATATTTTCTCCTTAACCGCCATACACCCACTTGACCTCCCTGACCCATACGATCACAGCCCGCACGCCGCCATCCCGGGGCGGACCCCACGGGTGGCCTCGGGTGGCGGTTGGGGTTGCGCCGCCGGGCGCACCTCGTCGCTGGTGTAGGGCAGCGAGGCGCGCTCAAAGCACTCCGAGATGCGGAGGCGCAGCTTCTTGGCGTCCTCGATGCTCTTGAAGAAGAGGCAGTTCTCGGTGACGCCGGGGCAGCCGAAGGTGTTGTTGGTGCTGCCCACGCTGCACACCAGGATGTCGTACGGCACCTGGAAGCACGCCTCCGGGAAGCCCGAGTCCTTGGGGAAGCACGCGATCACGCGCTTGTTCTTGGTGTCCACCTGCTGGCAGTTGGCCTCAAAGAAGTCCGCCTGGAGGGGGGCAGCGTTGGGGGGGGGGCGGAGGAGGGCCCGGGGGGGGGGGGGGGGTGTGAGGATCCAGCAGGCAGCCGCTCTCCAACTCCCTCCCTCCCACTCACATCTCTCTCAGTCAGCACCAAGAGGCCTCTCGTCTGACCCCGATGGCCACACCGCCAACATGGAGACATGACCCTGGATTGTACTGTCAACGTGCAATGACTACAGCGGTCCGAAAGTGCGGGCAGCATCGAACCCACACGAGGCACCCCATGCAGGACAGTGTCCACACGGTGAGCAGGATGGGTCTGCCATCACCCAGACAACGCGAGCGGGCAACAACATGCCCCACCTGCCAGCGGGGCCCCACTACCCCCTTCCCCCTTGCTACACACCTCCTCTTTCCATGCCGCCCCAACCGCGAGCGCAACCGTTCAGACCGGGCGCAACGCGATGGGGTCATCGCAGCCCGAGAGACCCAACACAGCCGCGCCTCCATCCCCCGCACCTTGCCCCGGCAGATCTTGCGCACAGGCTCCACGATGGAGCGCTCCTCGCATGTTCCTGCCAGAGGGGAGGGGGGGGAGGGGGGGGGGGGGGGGGGCGTCAACAATGACATGGCGCCAGCCAGCGCATGGCATCCCGTGTCACCCTCATTGCGCCGCGCCATGTGCGAGTTGGGGCGTGAGGGCACCTATTGGGGGGGGGGGGGGGGGGGGGCTCACCTGTGGCGACCGCGGGCAGCAGGGGCGTGTACAGGAAGTAGTTCCGCGGGGAGACGATCGTGATATCGTAGTTGGCACTGCGGAGGCGCGCCACGCATCAGTCAGTGCCAAACACCGCGGCCACGGAGAAGTCACGATGTGCCGACAACATGCCTGCTGTAGACAGCATTCACATCTGCCTATCTAATTGCACATACATACATCGATACATATACATATACACATACTGCACAATGCACAGCCTGAGGGCACTGTGACTGGTTCATGGGGGAAGAGGGGGGGGGGTGTTAATCTGGGCATGGGGGCTCACGCGACGGACTTGGGGATGGCCTTGATGTAGCTCATGGCCGCCCAGCCAGAGCCGAGCACCACAATGCGGGGCTTGCCGCCATTGACAGAGCTCTTGCCCAGGGTGGGCATGCTGTTGGGGTCGTTCATGGAGCCCTGCGAGCGGGAGGAGGAAAGGGCGGAAAGAGAAGAGGGTGCGGGGGAGAGTGAGTTCCCGTGCTCGAGGCGTGCTTGTCAGCCACTCAGGTGGTGGATGATCGACACTGACCCGCTCGGTCTCTGTCCGTGAGACCCACACTGCGTGGCGCCATCAGCCTCACTGAAAGCCTCACTTCGTCACGTACTGACACTGACGGGGCAGTGCTACTCCTAGGCTGTCTAAATTGTCCCCGATAGTGTCAGGATAGACAGTGAGACCGTTCAGATGGTGACTGTGAGGAAGGGGGCGGGGGTGAGACTGCGTCCTTCTCAACCTTAGTCTCCATTGCGAAGGGCTCACAAGCAGTTAACCGAAGGATACCACGAATACGAGGAAGGGCACAGGTAATGGGTGCCGAAAGGCTTAGAGAGAGTTGATAACGTATATTAGGTGCAAGGCGAAAGTGGTGGTGGTGGTGGTGGTGGGACAAGGGGAGGGGGGGGGGGGGGGGGAGGGGGTCGGGAAACCCTTGTGCCCGCTGCCCCGCCGACCGGCTACAGCTTACTGGCCGGTCGAGTCGGCGAATCGCGGGATGGCCTCGGCAGGCCTGGCGGAGGCGCCGGCTACTCCAAACGCCATGATCGACGCAAGCGGCGGCAGGGAAGACGGCCCGTGGACGAGGCAAGTGGGGTGGGGATACGTGGGGCGTCGGGGGGCTCGCTCACCAGCGACTCCTTGCTTTCGGGCGGCATCACCGCCGCCCGCGTGACGACAGCCCTGCGGGCGCCGCGCACCCGGCGGGAGACGGCGGGCGGGCAGCGCAGCACGGCGGGCATGCCGGGCCGGCCGCTCAGCTGCTGCCGGGAGGGCGCGACCCGCGGGCTCGAGGCGGTCAGCGGCGCCATTGCGGCGGTGGAAGCCATGGCGAGGCGCGAAGCGACAGGCGGTCTCGGCGGGCGCGAGGCGGGGTGGGCAGCTGGCGCGGGCGGTGCTTGGTTACGTTGGCGGGCGGAGGGAACTGCTGGCGCGAGACCGGTGGGAGTCGCGACGGACCGGGAGGCGCTGTTAGTGGATCTGCAATTCTGACGTCCCTAGGTTTGCTGGGGGCGGGAGGTGGGGAATGCTGGCAGGGGGGGCGGGGCGGCGCGCCGTGCGCCAGTGACGGGACGGCAAAATAAAGGACCATCAAAAGCGCATCAGCAGGCAAAATAAGAGAATACTGAGAGGCTTGCGCGACAGCGGCAGGCGCGCGCGACAGCTCGGCGGATGATCGGTTTAGGGTTCATAACCATGCATACGTGGCCTCGTATCATCGTATGGGAAATTGGGAATCAAGGAAGCCAGAATAACATACAGCGGGGGAGCACGGGATTCGTTGCTTAAGCGGCAACATACTGTGCATCAGTGCCTGCGAGCGTCCCGTGCCCTGGCGCGACAAGCACGCAGTGACGCAGGGCTTCCGACAACAGCCTGGAAAAGCCTGGACAGCCATGCATGTGGTCTGCCAGCTTGTCGGACGGTTCAGTACGAGGATCCGCGTGCTATGCCGGTGCGCTCCCCTGGCTGTCCGTAGTTCCTGGCGGCGGCCTCGTAGTCGATGTGACGTCAATAAAACGGTGACGAAGACACTGCTGACGTCCTGCCCTGGGCCGTCGGGGGAGTCAGTATTTCATTTGCAGTCTAGCCGATACCGGGGGGCATGCCGTACTGCGAACGGGCTTGTTGCGCGAGCGGGGAACACAGCTTGTGCAGCCTACGCAACGGAGGTTCCCTCGTCGCCGCCGACGTCGCTGTAGTCGGCTTCCTCCCGCCCCCTCCCCCCAGGGCGCGGACTCGACTCCTCTCGGTGCTTATAATTGCGTTGCCTGCTGGTTTAGGGCAACCTGGGGCTGTCGGCGCCCTACAAAATATCCCTCGTCGCCCGACTCAGGCAGCTGGTCGTGGCAGGTGTAACGATTAACAGGTGCTCGTTAACGTGTCGGCTTTCGTGTTCGGTCAGTGGCATGCCAGACGCCTCTGATTCGCGATGGCCGCCAGACCTGCAAATGCATCGCGACAGCTTTCCCTCTCGCGAACATCGCGACGAGAGCAGGCGTGCCTTTATCCCCCAGCTTTCCCGCGAAGACTTGCTGCCGTCTTCATCACGGCAACTTTCGTCGCTCCGCCATCGCCCGACGGACTGCTAGGGGTCCAAGTGTAGCGGTAGGAGCGCCACTCGTTTGTGCACTTGTGCCGAGTGGTGCTGAGAATACCCCTGATGGCGATATACTTGTAATTAGTTACATATAGCAAGAGCGCAATACACCTACAAAGAACATCGAAGCCTCAGGTTGAATTCGGAGTGAGCGGCCCACCGCGCATGGCGCGCACTGCCTGGCGAAGGGCGGGAATGCTGCTTGCGCAGATTGAAGCGTGCTCCAAGCTACTTTGGACGCTGGATCGACGTAAACCTCTGTAAATACGACACAAGAGGCTGCCACTTTGTGCGCTGCTTGGACCGCGGCTTGGCACAGCAGGCAGAGGATGCTTGTGTATGTGTGTGATGGGGCGAGGCAGTGTCTAGCACGGCGGCTCACTGCCACTGAATGTCGGCGATGCCCGGCATAACCACGCCAGCGTGGGCAGCTTGTGGCTTGGTCAGGTGGAAGGCGTCCATCAGACTGCCATCGCTGCTCCGCACCACCTCCACGCTCAAGCTGCTCCCGGATGCCGTCACCCGCATGTAGCCAAACTCGGCGCGCAGCACCTGCAGGGACAACCCCGGGCTCAGCGCCTTCGTTGCGCGCTCGCGAAGGAAGCAGCTTAGTGGCCGGGGGGGGGGGGGGGGTGGTTAGGACAAGAGGAGGCGGATGCCGGGGCGACTACCTCCCAATAGGGCTCGGCGGTGGGAGGGAAGTTGCAGAGGGCCGCGCCCGCATGGCCCGCCACGACGTACACGGGCGCAGCGTAGCCGCCGTCCGCTGCATCCTCCACGCACTGAGACCGCCGCAGCTTGCAGCTGCGCTGGTACGAGTGGTGGTGCCCCGCCCACACCATGTCCACCCGGTGCCGCACCAGCAGCTCCTCCAGCGCCTCCCGCAGCTCCGCCGCCACCGTGGCGTCCGAGTCCTTGGTGCCGGCATACGTGGTGGAGACGTAGAAGGGGCGGTGGCCGCCCACGATCAGCCACGGTGTCACGCTCCGGTCCACGCGCTCCAGATCCGCGACGATAAACCTGTGCCAGCAACCACGACACAGGCACCGGAGCGGGCCGGACGAATATTACTACTACAGATACTTTATTATGAGCTACTACGGATATGGAAATCAATGCCCAAATGACGATGATTGCGCTTCCCTTCCCTGTTCTCTTTCGGCTGCTGGTTCCTTTTTGGACTGCTGTATGCATACTAAGCTCATCTTCTGGATAGATTATGTGTTCATTATTCTACTCGCAGATGCTTTAAAGTGAAGGTAAAGTTCGCCCCGGGGTCATTAGCCAAAGCCGCTTGACCTCTTGCGCCGACTGCAGTCGTAGGCCTGGCATATATAGAGCCTGTGGACCACTGCTGCCTCATTCGAACCCCGAGGGGGTAATGCAACTACCGGGTAAACCCGGGACACGGGCGGCGCGGTCGATATTGACCTTAAACCACATAGCCGGGAATCGAACCCGGAACCTCTAGGACAAGAGACCAGCGCTCGACCGAGCGGACACGGAATGTACCTCGTTTTAGATGCTGCAATCATCTAATACCGAGACCGCGTGGCGGTCCTCCGGCCCAGGTAAGACAAGGCAACGGTGTAAGCAAACACGGCCAAGAGAAACGGGCAACAGGAATGTCGCCGCTGAATACGTTACCCGCTCAACACCCCTTTTCCTGGGAGAACCGCTCACGGGGGTCCGGTAGTCATCCCACCGCAGCCATGCCACTGCTCGTGCCCGTGCCCCTCAAGCCCCCCCCCCCCCCCCCCCCCCCCTTTCTCCCTCCTCACTTCACACCCAAGAGCCACATGCGTGCGGACCGAATCTGCCGTCGTCGCGCAGCGGGGCGTCCAGCGGGAATAACTCGAATGCGAAACCGTACCGGATTGGTTTAGGATCCGTAGGGGAACTTGGGACACGCGGCTGCATTTTTGCGTGTATTTCATGAGTGGGCGCACGCCTCAGCGTTTTACATTACTTAAGATTGCAATTCAACAAATTACTTCAGACACGCGGCATGTGTGTTTGGGGGGTGGGGAGGGTGAATATACGTACGAGTACGATTCACACATATATTTAAACCGCTAGCGGAAATACGGTGTAGGTGCGCCTAATATTAAGAAGTAATCCTTTCTTTCTTTGTCCCCGGGACAGGGCTGGCAACAGTGAGACCCTTGCAGCGTCTCTACAACGGCCGTTTAGGCAGCGATCCAGCTACGGACGAAAGCCCTGGGTGGGCGACGCTCCGTTACGGTCGACATCAAGCAGGCTGCCGAAGCATTCCGCAAGAATAATGAGTGAACGCCAGTGCCGGAATGTATTCCAACACTGTTGGATCACCGTCTAAAGCACCGCCATCAAAATACCCGGCACTGACCACGAAAGGTCTGCCCTACCGTCGCCCTACAGATACCCATTTGGGCGTCGGCCCGCCATTCGAGTAGTAAGGCTGGGTCGAATAAATGTTCGGGTTTAGGAAACTGTTTCCCGGGGAAAACGAAAGGGGCGGGGAGGGGGGGGGGGGGGGGGGGGGGGGGGGGTTCCTACTCGTACTGACTGGAGCCGGGGGCAAAGGGCTGCTCGGTGCTCATCTGAAGAAAGTGGATGGGGCCGTAGTCAAAGGAGTACCATTGCTGCCCGCGGCCAGGGTGAGGCATCCCGGTTCTGCGGTCCACCACAATGCCGGGCGTCAGCACCAGGCGCAACGTGCCATGCTGCAGACCACCGCGCTGAGCCTGGCGGCCAAGGCGAGGTTCCGGTGCCCACCTGAGCTCGTACGGCACGCCGCACTCGCCGCCCGAGTCGAAGACCATGTCAAAGCGGTCCCCCGGAGAAGGGGTGGTCGCGCTCGTGGTTGCCCACGCTTGTCTGGCGCAGCCACCCGCCAAGCAGCAGTCAACCGCCACCGCCCTTGCCCAGACCGGCTGGGTTCCGCGCAACGCGGCAGGCGCACGGCTATGCAAGGCGGCGGGGCATAGCCTGGCATGGCGTGGTGGCAGGGGGCTGCTTGGCTGTGTGGCTGCGCGGCGGATGCTGGGCAAGCGTGTGCGCCCATGAGGGGCGGGAGGCGCCATGGCGGCCGCTTACCATCCAGGGCACGCGGGTCGCCAGGGGCTGGATCTGGTCGTAGAACACGTCCCACTGAGTGGCGTAGCCCCTGACACCGTTGACGCACACACACACACACACACACACACACACACACACACACACACACACACCTTAGCGTTGGGGCACGATGGGGCATCGGTGTCGTCTCTCGCTCCCGCATGTTACAGAATATCCCAAAACGAGTGAAAATGTGACATGTGAAGCAAAACAGGACGGAGCTTTCAACTGCATAACAGTGTCCCCATTTCCGACGCATTTGGACAGTTGCAACGCAGAATGGCCGCGCGCGTTTGCGTGCCGGACGGCCCGTGATTGTTTTCTGACTAGCGGCCGGAATGTGGGGCGGCCCACTGACGAGCGGCCGGAATGTCCTATGCCAATCGATCAGCATAATACCATCTGATAGCCGCGGCGTGCCAGATGGCGCCCTCGCATGGAGGAACGGGCATTGGGGTCACATTTCCGTACGAAATGGGTCGCCTTATTGCAGCTCTTCAAGTTGTTTGGAAATTGAGGATAAAGGCTTTGCTCGGGATGGGGCTGAGCACACGCAACGGTCCGGGGATAGAGTCGGGGGATAGAGCGCTGAAACCCCAGTCTGCGCGAGGTTGGTCGCGGTGCTCACCGGGCGTAGGATATGTCGCCGTTGTGGATGACGAGGCGGTAGTCGCCGCGCATCAGCTCCCGCGCCAGGCGCGCCGTGGTGTTCAGGGAGGGGCCCATCATGGAGAGCTCGTTGGAGCCGTCGACCTCGGCCTGCCCCATGTCCGCCACGTGCAGGAGCGCCACCGTGGCGTGCGGGCCGGCCACCGGTGGTGTCACGAAGGACAGCACGCGGCTGAGCCCGAGGTCCTGAGACATTGCAGCGGGAGCCACGCCAGCGGGGAAATGAAAGCAAAGCATTTGTGCACGGAGCCTGCATGTCTGAGGAAAGGGGGTGTCGCCTCCCCCCGGGGGGGGGGGGGGGGGGGGGGCGTGACAGAGGCATGCAAAGGGGCATGAGTGGTCAGCAGTCAGCATTACCTCGTCGCCATACTGGTAGAAGTATTGTGTGTCCGGCATGAGTCCCGTCATCGTGGCGGAGTGCATCACGCCCGGGTCGACCCAGCCGACCTGCACATCGTTCCGACCAGAGTATCAGGCACAGTGCCACCCACTCCAGTCTGCGGGTGCCGCCGCGGCAATAAAAGCACTGCGCATAGGGACATGACCTGCCCTGCCAGAGGTCCAATGTAAAGGAGACTGTTGCGAATGTCCTCATAGGGCGCATGCAAGCCCAATCTGAGGCTCATTATATAATGGCGCCTGTGGGTGCGCCGGCACCTGTCCTCCACTAAGTCCCCCCCCACCCCCCCCCCCCCCCCCCAGCCCCCCAATCCCCTGTCTAGCGTCCCGCCCATCTGCATTGCCGTCGTGCCATGGGCCTCCCTGGGAGGACGCTGCAGGGGGGCGAGCGCCCGCACCGAGGTCGCCGGCTCCCCGCAGAGGTCATCTTTGGTGTACGTGTGCGCCGCTGCGGGCGCAGTGTGGCGGAGGTCGTCATGGTACCTCCCCCAGCGCACCGCCGCGGCCTCCCCCGCGTCGCGCGTCACCCACTGCGCCTTGATCTCGCTGCACAGGTACGCAGGTATAACACCCCACCGCCGGCAGTCAGCAGCCGACCCTGCCGCATGTAAAGTCCGAACCGTACCAACGCTTTGGCTTCACGGTATGTCATTGTTTTGACCCCCCCCCCCCCCCCTGTCAAGAGGGAAAAACTACGTTCATCTTGTGTTATATCAGAGTACACCACGACGCGGATCTTCCGGCTCATTGCTCATAAGAATTCCTTATCATTTCAACCCGCGGACCCCATTCTATGGTACGGCATTTCATAGCAGTGCAGGGCGGTGTGTTGGGTGGGTTGTGCTGGGTGGGCGAGTCTTTGCCGGGCAGCTACCCCGGGGTGGCCGTCAGCGCAATGTGCCCCTGCGTCGGCTCGTTGTAGTTCATGAAGCCCACCGCCTCCGACTTGGCCACCGCGACAGGGTAGCTGAGCCCATCGCGGAACAGCACGAAGCGGAAGGGCTGCCGCATGTTGAGCGCCCGGAACCTGGGCAGCCGGCGGTCAGCGGCCGCAGTAGGCGGAAACAGCGGTGCGATGGGTGGTGCGCTTGGCGCTTGTATCATTGGCACGAGCTCGTGTCGCTGTGGCGCATGATGGCAATGCGCGGATGCAGTACGCAGAGGCTTCGCTTCATGTTGTCTGGAAGTACTCAGTTGAAGCCAGTATATGTATGCGTGTGCATGTTCATGTGCATGTGTGGTATATTGGTAGTCCGGGAAACTTGACAACTTGTGGCAAGAAACAATGTCCGCGGCCCAAGTGTACAGAAGCACAGTCTGCGGGCGATGTTAGGACGGTGGCAGGTACACCCGGGCGGGGCGGCACCTGAGTGTGGGCTGCGCGGAGCCGGAGGCGGCCGGGACGGCGTCGCGGCAGTTTTTGTACTTGGCGGGCGCGGTGGACCGGACGTCCGCGTCGGCGGGCACCACCAGCGCGACGTAGTCCCAGTGCGAGGGCGTGTAGGAGCCGGACCAGCTCACCTCCACCCAGTCGCCCGATCTATTTAGCAGCGTGGTGTTCACCTGCGATGAGGCATGGGCCAATGGGGGACCATAACGTAGCATAAATGTTCGAATGTTATTTGCATTTGCGTTCACGCCGTCCGTGTCACCAAGGGCGAACTCCCGTCTGATGGGAGGCAGGATTCCTTAGCCTCCATGTGCTGTGGCGTACCACTACTGTCTTGGCTGGACAAAATGGTGAAACGGTGGACTAAACGCCGCCCTTGGATCTCGCTTCGGCTCTGTCACTCGGTGCGTTCTTTTAACCTCTATTCAATAAATACATTCAAATTATTACTGCGTGGTGGCTGTGCTCTACATGTCCACAAGGTCGCTTTGGGAACATGTAGTCGTACAAGTAGTCGCCAATATATATGGACACAGCCTATCGCAGATGGGTACATGACATATGTAGATGTGGGTGGCTATTATTTCTAGGGCAAAAATCGCGCGAGCGGTGCCTGATTCATCGGCCCCCTATATGCCCACTTCCGGTGCTGCCCCCACCTCCCCCTTCCGGACTGACCCTGCCACAGTTCCGTACCATAGAGGAGAAAGTCCCTCTGGCGCTCAAAGGCAATGGTTGGGGAATGGCGGGATCGGTTGGGGTTCATGCGGTGCCTGCCGAGGGGCCAGCAGGGCTGAGAGGCGCGAACCGTGAGCGCGAGGAAGGCGGGGTCGGCCCAGCGCTCCTCCGTGCGGCGGACGCCGATCAGCTCCAGCGCGTTCTCGTGCCGGTCGTAGCCAGGCGCCTCCGCGCCAGCGGGCGTAACTGCGGACGTCCCCACAGCCCCGAGGAGAAGGTGGGACGCAAGCAAGAGAAAATGCGGTGGCATGTTTGCCAGACCTCGGTGGAGGTAGCATCCGGCGGCCCCACGCTGGCTGGGGCGAGTTGGCGGTAGTTGCGTAGTTCGTTGTGGCAGTTTCCGCCCCGCCCATTTCGTTACTTGCTGGCTGCCCGTGTCTGGGACTGGTCCTCGCGGTGTTCTCTTGCGATTGCTATTCGGCGCTGCGGCTGTCGTCTCGTCGTCTGTGTCGTCGAGCAGCGAGAGCTGCTTGAGACTGTCGCGGGCGCAGTATAGTCGGATATTATAATAAAGGGCTGGAGACCAGACGACAGAGGCAAGCGGGCCCGAGCTGGGTGGGAATGAATTTTGTATGGATGATTATTAGCAGTAGCTAATCCTATCGTTGTGCCTGGATCAATTTAAGAAAGCTATAATCCTGCAATCCGGTGTGATTACGTGTGACGGAAATCCACACGTTAGCATGAATGGCCCTAAGGATATGTTCGGTACATATTCGTATTCGACGAGGTTCATATTCCGCTGTACGCCGGATGATGGGTGACGACGGCGGCAGATTCGGTCCACGCGCATCGGCGCGGGGTGAGGCGTACCTGCGACTGTGGCTCTTGGGTGTGAAGCGGGCGGGCGGGGGGGGGGGGGGGGGGGGGGGGGGGCACGAGTATAGAGGCGCAGCTATGGGAATAGTGTGGGATCCCCCGAGGTTGCTGGAGGAACCAGGGCGTGCTCAATTCGATATATGGCGAAATTTAATCTGCGATGACACCTATATTGTCAGTACGCATTAATTTCGCTAGTGTTCTCAATTGCGTTCTAGTCCGTAGGCCCGCCACATGCGTCTGGTTTTTAGCCGTCGCTAAAATAAATATCATACTGAGGTTAGTCTATCATTTATTCATTTTCAATCAATGACAAATCACATATATGTATTTTCGCCCCCAGACTAGCGTTAGCGTTACTGGCACCAGTGACACCGTTGCAGCAGCCATTCTACGACCGCTCTAAAACCCTAAACTTACAAGGCGGTACACGAGAATATTCTACCAATGACCCCCTACTCCTAGTTAGCGGTAGGTGGAGGAGAGGTCCCATGCTCTTGACGCCCCCTCAATGCTGCCGGAGCCTGCGCGGATGACGACCCGGATGACTTCTTTGGCGTGACGCGAACCTTTGTTGGCGGGAAGGAGAACAACATGGGTGCGTCGTGCCAGGTTGATGCTTGAGGTCGCTATGTCCACCATTTCCACAAGTTTCTACCCGAAATTGGCGTCGTGCGAGGCGTAGTGTATTCGGAAAACCGCCGTTATACGGGTAGAGCTACCACTTGCTATTTTCTATGCACACTGTACCTATACACCCCCCTTCCCCCCCCCCCCCCCCCCCCCCCATCAAATGGTAGGTAGTCACCGCTATTTCGCCACGCCGGACGATTGTTACTACTTTATTCGGGTCACTTATGGAGTATAGTAGCTCAATGATAATAACTCATGAATAAAACACGATTGAATAAAAATCCAGCCGAGGCACGACAATCCTACTTTATTATCTAGTCGTAGTACTTGGACCGAGACAATATTGATATTCACTTGCGGTAGTGCACTTGCGATACTCGCGCATGTGCGCAGCATGGTGCTCGCGCACATGCGTTCCGCCATCATGGTTTACACCCATTTGATCACAAGTTGGAGATTGGTGTTGGGCACCACGGACGACGCAGGGATTGTGAGTCCAGTGTTCATGTGGCCCTTAGTCGTCGCACAGTGTACACGCAACGGATTGTCCTGCCACCGTGTATCGGGTTTTGAGATCCACTTGGCGGAAAGTTGCACGCCAATGTGTTATTGACCACACGCGGACACAGACGTCAGATTTCGACCTATTTTTTCTAAAAAAATGAAAAGTGCCCAAATGACCTTGAACGACCATGCCCAAGCTAGCTAGAGAAAGCGTGTAGCCATGCTCGCGCAGATTTTAGTGGTATTTATATTAAATTTTTCTGAGGTTTCCTCGAACGTTACCGCGAGTAAGTTTAAGAGCTGTACCACCACAAGGCAGCAATGCACAAGCTGCAGCAGTGGCGATGGTATCACGCTACATCATCGCCGTGCACGGGCGCACGCCTCTATGGCCCAACCCCCACCCAAAAATATCCTGGCTAGCCTCTTTGCTGACATGTCATTTCCTCGCCCGCCCATGGCCATCCCACCATGCAATTGTCTATGCAGCATGCACGGCGGGACGTGCGGGGCGCCAACTTATCTTGTTGTGTGGCAAGGGTACTAGAAATGACATTACAGGATTTCAGGTCATGAACCCTAGATTCCGCTGCCCTACTATTCCTACGCTCGGATTCGGCGAGAAAAGGGCCTGGGACTTATGTGGAGGGGTGTCGCTACGTACCCGCCGTATATACGTATATACGTACGCGCGGGTAGTACAACTAGCAGCACATGTAACTGCTCCGAAACCATGGTGTGTTATTATTGGCATGATGCAAGGAAAGGCGCGCGCTCCCGTCGCCACCAGGACACGCGCGATTGTGACGTGCGGGTGACGCAAACCTGACACACCGACTCATCACACAGGACACAGGGCGCGACTAACACCGCCCGCGTGCTACGCGAGTAGTAGCGCAGGGTAGGCACCACTCTGATCGATGCTGCACCGTAGCAAGTGCCTATCTCCAAACACCGCCGCTGCATCCCCTTCAAGATGGCCACTTACGCCGGGACGAATGCCGCCACCTTCATCCCCAGTGCCTCTGCACGCTGGTTGCGGAAGCCGGCTGCGAGTGCGCCCGCTCGCGCCCAGGTATGTTGCCGGTATGTTGCTGCGGTTGGAGTTAGGGCATTCCGAGACGGCGCTGACAGCGCCCGACACCCCTAATATGCAGCGAAAAGCTAACATCGCCTTGTGCGATGCTGCCAGGTGCCCCGCAGGCACCAGCGTGCTCTGCGCTCCGCGGTCGTTTCCCTCGCTAAGACCAACTCCGGCGTTGATGTGCCTTCCCTGGACGCCAAGGTATCATTCCATGCGGCTCAGATCACCGCCCTGGCATGGCCATGCAGACGGAGTGGGGTTGTATTGTACCGTCGTAACAATATATAACTCAACAAGACACTTTTCGCACGAACTGAGCGATCCGGTTCTGCGCGGCGGTGGCGCAGATCTGCGGTGAGGATGAGGGATGCCTCATCGAGCACTGGCTCGACGCCTACAAGGCCGCCGGCAACAGCAAGCGCAAGCTGATCGTTGGAGGCAACTGGAAGTGCAACGGCGACCAGGCAAGTGCCTGCTGTCCGCCCCGACAGCGAGATGGCACTTCTTTCAAAACCTATCCATAAACCAGATTCCATCAACAACTGCACACGTGGGACTTCGATGCGCCTATGGATCAACACCCGCGCACCTCGGCTCGCACAAATAACTTCGCTAGCGAGCGCGTCAAGTGTGCCGTAGTCGGAACTGTTGCCGACTGCCAGGAGGAGGAGGAAGGAGGGGGGGGGGGGGGAGGGGGGGGGGGGGGGGTCGAATCACTTCTCGTGCATAATCCAGTTGAGACAATGTGCGACATTGCGGCTTCGTACCCGACGACTCGTGTCGACGTAGCGCCAAAGTCTCGCCGAGACCGCCCGCCGAGGCGCCGCCCGCTGGCCCGTCTACGGCGTACCTGTATTCGTCGCTCCCGGGTTAGAATCGCGGACACAGTGAACAACCTCGGCCTCTGCTGATAGTTGCAGTACGGCGCGGAGCGTACACTCGTGCCTCATCTCGACTGCCCGCGCGCCTGAGTAGTAGCTGTATGTTGATGTGGTTCCACTCAATGTCCCATCGGCAACCGCATTCATTCGGAAGTTTAGAGCAACATACGGTGCATGTATCCTAATTGTCATCTGATAGCGGCAGCACACTCCCTGTCTTCGTGTTGAGTGTTGCACTGTGGCCGCCGCATCCTGTCACTTGAAGTGCCACCTTAGTGTGCGCGCATGCCACGAGCTTGCAGCACCAGATATCGCACACAGTAACCCGTCGCCAACTCTCCCCCACAGGCGTCCCTCGCCCAGCTGGTGGCCGAGATCAACGCCGCCGCGGAGAGCGACACCGATTTTTTCGACAAGGTGGACGTCATCGTGGCGCCGCCCATGCTGCACGTGGCCGCCGTCATGCAGAACATCCACCCGTCAGTGAAGGTGCGCCCCCCTCTGCCTCTCTGCCCTTCTCTGGAGGGGCATTCCCCCCATGAGCTCATCCGCCATCCATGGTCATTGATACTCATGCAGCTTCAGGCAAGTTTGGCCTTAATGGGCACGAGCCGCTGAGCGCACTGTCCCTCGCTGGTTAGGTGGCTGCCCAGAACGTGCACTTTGGAGGCAACGGCGCCTACACCGGAGAGGTGCGACCACAGGCCGCTGCTGCGTGACAAATTAACATTTGCCTCCCGCCCCCACATGCGCTGGGAACTTGCTCTTTCCTGCGTCTGATCTCATGTGTGGAAATGCCGTAGGTCTCTGCCGACCAGCTGGTGGACTTTGGCATCGAGTGGGTCATCATCGGCCACTCCGAGCGCCGCGCCGACCCGGCCTCCGGCTACGGCGTGATGGCCAACGAGAGCAGTGACCTGATCGCGCAGAAGACTGCGTACGCCATCGGCAAGGGGCTCAACGTGATCGCGTGCATCGGCGAGACGCTGGAGGACCGCGAGGCCGGCCGCACCCTGGAGGTCTGCAAGGCGCAGCTGGCGCCCATCTGCGAGGCGCTGAGCGAGGCCGACTGGGAGAAGGTGGTGCTGGCGTACGAGCCCGTGTGGGCCATCGGCACCGGCAAGAGCGCAACCAAGGAGGACGCGCAGGCGGTGCACGAGGGCATCCGCGGCTACATCGCCACCGCGGTGTCCCCCGAGGTCGCGGCCTCCGTGCGCATCCAGTACGGCGGCTCCGTCAAGCCGGACAACTGCGCCGAGCTGGGCGCGCAGCCCGACATCGACGGCTTCCTCGTGGGCGGCGCCTCCCTGCAGGGAGCGTCCTTCAAGGACATTGTGGTGGAGCCCGTCAGCCTGTACCCCAGCAAGTTTGCCTAGATTACTCAGGGGCCACGGCGCCCCGCAGTAGCCCCTCTGCGCCCCTTTGCCGCGCCCCTTTGCCACTGTAGTTGCTCGTTTTTGCTGCGTTAGCTTGCAGCGCACAGCTACCATCACATAGCTATAAGTAGCCAATAGCCCGGGATGTGTAGACTCTTTGACTGCATTTATTATGCGTCGGCCCATGCAGTTAGCATGTAAACCTATCAGGGAGGATGCTTTCCAGGCTGCAGGCCGGCCAAATGATGCAATGTGCGCCCAGCTGCTTTTTGCGGTTACAATGTTTCGCTGTTGAGGCTGTGAGGCGCTACGCAATCCCAAACCTCATCGCTGATAACTAAGAAGGGCGTTGTTGACAGGCCCCCATGGAAGAGACAATGCTACAAAGGAGGGTATAGTACTATTGTGATTCCAATCCTGCCCCGGCTTTGGATCCGACCTGTACTCGATGGCGCAAAGACGACATAACATATCATATACTGTAGCACATTTGTAAATGGGTTTGCGGGTGGGATGATAATGCCATCCATATAACGGATTCTTCTGCAGCACCGAGTTGGGAGATCACAGTAGCATTCGTGATATTATTGTATTATATTTTCCTTGGGGGGGGGGGGGGGGGGGGGGGCGCGGGGGCTTCAAATACAATACCATGCCGCGAACCCAAAAGCGCTTGGCTACGGCATACTGCGTCCACCGCGCCGCCGCGCCGCACGATGATGAGTAGCGCGCTCGCAACAGGGGGTAGTACCATCTATTTACCCCCCCCCCCCCCCCACACACACACACAAATACAGTCCACTACGCCCTTTTCTTATTTCATTGCTGGCGGAATCTGCTGAATTATGAGCGGAATGCAAAATTAAAAACAGGGTTACACTGACCTTCGGGAAAAGCCTGGTAGGCTATATTGCTACTATAGCTTATTGTTTACATATATTTAACAGTCATGAAACTACATCATCATCATAAGAAGGACGACCAATGGATAAAAACATACAGCCCCATAACACTCGTGCTGAGTAGTGCGCCACAATCAGTAATGTTGACGCCGCGCCCCAGATTAATATCGATCTTATCTCTTTAATGAGCGTTTATTGTGCTATATATTGCTTAATACATACCCGGGTAGCTGCATGATGTGCTTTACATGCAGTTGTAAACGCATACCAGTACACTGACTGCGCCAGCGCATAGAGATGCCACAGTCGCACACATAGAGATACCATTGTCGCAATGTTTCAGGATATATTCTGGTTATGCTTAATAAATTATTATTATTAGTGATGAAAAATATTTGACAGCAAACTGGTAGAGGCGCACGGCACGATTGAGACCTTAATTGCTGGACGTCGATGATTGTGGGGTGCCTGCATGGCTGGGAGCATCATATGGTGGCGTGCTCCACTACATGATACTGCGCAATAATATGCTTCTAAGTCGTTTGATGACGTCACTCACAACCATTGCCAATATATGCAGCCAAGTAGTTAGCATGCGCATCATCGTCAGTGCACCTACCAAATGGCATCAATAAGCAGGCTCATGTGTATATATACACACACATATATATGTATAAATATTATATATGTATAATATATAAATATCTGTGTGTGTATATATACATTACGCCGTTTGTGTGTTATATGAATACACAAATGGCATAATATTAATCAGGCTCTCTCTCACACACACACACATATTTAGAGAGAGAGAGAGAGAGCAGCAGCAGCAGTTGCTGCATTGCTGAATACGGCACGGGAATGGCGGCAGGGGAATGCTCTTATTGGCGTTATCATTCCTTGCATGAAATAAATAAACCAAATAACAAAGCACGGGCAGCATGTTGTATATATTACAATAATATGATAAAAAAATGATATATTGAATCAATGCTGATGAAAGGCTACACTGCAAGTCATTCGCGCCTGAAATGCTGAATGCTGAAAGAAAAATGCGCAAGCAAAACACGTGTGAGCGCAGACTACGTACAGAGAATCCCTGAGCATGTCCCACTGCCGCGGATATAATGATGTAGTGCTTTCTGGCGCGTCACTCTGTGGACAGCGTACGTATGTGGCGGCAGATATGCGCATACATTTGAAATCCATGACCGCAGCACTCGTGTAGTATTTTGTAAGTAATTTTTTGTAGAAAACATTGATATTGTTCTGCTGACTTGCAGAATTATATTGTAAGTTGGCATTGACGCGATATTATTTCATTAAATAACGCCATTTACGACTTTGTTCGTTGTTTCAATTTTCCAGGTGTAGTCAGGGTAGAGCCTTCCGTTTTGCATAGGGGCTGGTCGTATTGATTTCAGATCCAATGAAAGCAATGGATCCAATGGAAATCCAGCGGCAGGCGCAGTGTAACATATTTTCGGAATCGTCCCTCCGTGCTGGCATTATTGCTGGGCACCGTCCATTCCCTAAGTACCTCAATAGCTGCAGTAAGGAATCGGCCCCACATGCGATGACTGTCTACGAGTTCTCGCTCGGCCTTTCAAGATTAAGTCAGCTCGCCATGTTGATTTATCGACGCCTGGTCATCACAGTGCGCAATGTCTACACTGTGCAACGTGCGCAGGTAAATATCAAATTCCGGCTCTATATATATAGCGCATGTCGCTGCATGATCGTAAACCAGTACATGTCGTTGATCATATACCATAAACTGGTGAGGCCCTGACACAGCAACACATTGGCCGCGTGGTCAGTAGCAAGTAGTCAACAACAACTCATGAGATTATTGAAGTGTTGATCAAGTAATTATGTGGCGCGCCGTGATTTGCGTGATAACTAACCAAGCAATAATGCACATAGCAGAGTAAGATTCACCAGCACCGACGACAAACCGCAATGGTAGTGAGGTTTTGAATCGCAATTGCGTTGCATTGTGAATAAGGGCTACATTACTACGTACCTCACATTCCACCCATATTAATATGCTCAGATTGATGACGAGCGGATTTATTTATCACATTCGGCGGCTGATGAGTTTTGTCATCTTTAGTATGGTACTAGTATGCTCTGATGATAATGCTGCGAACATATCCATGCATCAGAGTACCAGACGTGCACGTTGGTCATTCACGGCGGATCGTGTATAGAAATTGAAATTGAAAGTGGTTGCAATGTGCTAACCTGCCGCTCTCAACCGCACAGGCTGGGCTGTTATCCGCGCCCGCTGTTTGACCATAATAGGGGAACACATATCAATTAGTCCAATTATACAGTTCAAGGTTTTGCCCGGCCACCTTCGTTTCCAAGCCCGCGTCATACCATCACATGATCAATAGCTGTGTTGTTTTTTTCCGATAACCACGGGTATAGCGACTAGTAGCAACTACGAACGGATACTAACCGCTATTTGATAGTACGGGGATTACGAATGCAATACTCACCACACACCCTAAGGGCGTTTCATGTACAAAAAAAATGCACTAGTGCCGCTCAACGTAAGGGCGCCGTGATGCGTCTTGGTTCCACCTTCCGCCATCGCTGAAGAGATCTCGAGAGTCGCGGCGCTACAAATCGTCCCGCCGTGCTGGCTATGGCGGTCCGCCGGCCTCATCGGCTGCGGTTCGCGGCTGCTCCCTCCATCTCGCCCGCCTGCTCAGCTCTTTGCGGTAGGGAAATGGAGGGGGAAAAGTTGGTACCCCCCTTCCCCCCCTCACCCGCACGTCGTCACTCCGTGGCTGGCATGCCGGTCGTGCTCGCCGCCGCGCCGCCCCTCGTCGATGTGGCCGCCCGTCTAGGGTCATACCGGATTGGCCGCGAGCTGACCCCTTTCGCTCCTAGGCTGCGACTCCCTCAGGGCACTCCGGCTTCTGTGTCAGTCGTCGCCAAGCGCCCGGCTTCTCCGCCCCCAAACGCCCACCCCGCTTTTACGTGCCTCTCCACTCGCCGCCCTTATTGCGCAATGCCGGTTCGGCGGGACGGCGGAGGGTTCCCCGTGTGATTCAAACGGGCCAGCTGCGGAGCGGCGCCAAACACTGCGTCGCACTAAGCCAGGATGCTCAGAAAAGCATGTGGAACACATACGTGCGTGTGGTTGTTTGTGTGTTGGGGGCCGGGGGGTACACCACAGTGTCCTCCCATAAGGTCGTTTGCGGATGGTACCGAGGTACGAAAACACGAGTTTACTTACGAACAACCCTCGCGAGTAGGCTCCCCCCAGCCGAGTCATACAACCCCCCTCCCAACCCGCGTAGGCGGATCTCGGAGAGGCCGACGACGCTGGGCCGAGGTCATATACATGAATTGTTTTTTGACTGCCTCCCGTACATGGTTGATGCCCGGCGGCGCCAACAAGCGCTATTGCGGAGACTGCGCGTATTATTAAAAAAAACAACCCCGTAGAGCTCCGAAGTCGTCGCATGAGCGGAGGATCCGTGACTACCGGCCGCCACCTCGCTCAGCCCCCTACCGCACACTGCCCGGTACGGGTTCAAGGGGTTACCACCGCCCACCGCATGGAAGTAGGGGTGGTGCCGTCATGCCTGCCGCACTCGGGATTCTCCGTTACTCCTTATGGGCCGATGCTTGATGACGGGCGCCCGGATCATGTATGACATGTTATAAGAATGATGCCTTTATCAATTGTATACTAGCTGATGTAAGCAACTAGTGATCATCACTATCTCAATGCAGTGCACGCACGCATGCACCCCTTCCAGCACACACACACACACACACACACACACACACAACTTTAGCGTTGGGGCACGATGGGGCATCGATTCGACTCACCCCCGCATGTTACGGAAATTAAGTTGAATACGCTACACTATAAGAATCAGCTACACTAGACAAATGTATGTAAAACTGCCCTCATTTCCGGCCTCGGCTCTACAACTCTCTCTTGCTGCCTATGTGTGTGTGTGGGGGGGTGGGGATGTGTTTGTGTGTGTGTGTGTGTGTGTGTGTGTGTGTGTGTGTGTGTATGTATGCGTGTGTGTGTGTGTCACGTCGGTGCAGGGTCTCGTCGGTGGCGTAGTAACCCACATTAGCGTTGGCGTGTTTCCGGAGGGCGGTTTTCAGGTTGTGGGGGGTGGGGGCGGTGGTCGGCGCTCCTTGGCATGGGGTCAGCCACACGCCATCGGCCGGCTCGGGAGTCGCTCCTATGGTTACGGTGGTGTCTGGTGGGATTACGCCGTTAGCTACTTCGTCGGCGGTGGTGTCGGCTTGTTCGTTGCCTTCGACCCCAATATGGGCTTTGGTTTTTTGGAGGATGGTTCGGAGTCCAACAACTTCTCGGTGTGAGTTGGTGTACGGTGTGTTCGAGTAGTATTATGTGAGCGTGGCGTCGCAAGGTGACTGACCGGACGGTACATCATACATGTAGTTCGATTAACTGAAGGGAGATACCGCTATTTGAGAGGATGTGTTCCGAAAGTTCAGACAACCTACAGTGCCACCGAGATGGCGGCTAGTTCAGCTCTGGGGATGATGCGGCGAATTTCGTTTGCGTCCACTCCCATTGCGCGATGGTTTTATTGCCCGGCGCGTGTAAACCCCGGCGCGAATTCGCACCACTCCGCCGCGGTGGATACGGAAGCCGTCGGTGTATGTGAAGCGTTTCGGGTCGTCCCGGCTTTCCATGGGCAGTATGGACGGGATTTGTGTAGTCAGCGGACGGAGTTCCGGCCTTGTGGGCGGTATTTGCAAGTCGTGGGGTGGTGTCGGAAGGCGGGAGTCTGTTCTTGTCGCGGCTCTGGCGGCGTCCGAGCCTACCGGTCTTTGATGGGTGGTGTTGAGGTGAAAGTGCGGAGTGCGGTCGCGGTACATGGCTTGGAGGCGGGCAGCCGTAATCGTGGTTGAAACTTTGTTGAAACTTCCATTGGGATAATGTTCTTTAGGTAATAGAGGGCGGCGGAAGCCATCACATTTTCTCTCACCGACCATTTAGTACCGATGTTTGCGTCCCGGGCTAGCTGCGGGTGTCGGTCTAGGAGCGGAATTTGGCGAGGTCTGCGGGGAGCTCGCACCGTTTATGCATGTAGGGGTGG
This sequence comes from Tetraselmis striata, assembly GCA_006384855.1. NCBI lineage: Eukaryota > Viridiplantae > Chlorophyta > Chlorodendrophyceae > Chlorodendrales > Chlorodendraceae > Tetraselmis > Tetraselmis striata. The sequence goes on from VCJN01001486.1 coordinate 31,906, forward strand.
TTGCCGAGATGAGCTTTTTTGTAAGACGCATCCGTCCACTCGGGGAGGACAAGCACAGTGACTCGTGGTACAATCTGCATGTAGTGACACTACGGCCGGGTAGAAACAACCGTCGTCGTTTGGCAGGCGGCCTGTCCCGGGTAAAGGGGCGCCTGGACGACCAAGACTGGCACATGGTGCTCGCTATCTACCGGCGTCTCCTCGCCGAGGTCGGACCCTTCGACGTTGATGCATGCTCCGCCCCCTCGGCTAACGCTTATTGCGAGGTTTTTGGTCGGCATTCGATTTTTGTCTGTGACATCATTGGTGAAACTAGCATGTTTATTGCAACCTACCCGCCCGTCGTTTGCGCTGATCAAAGCGATTCTCGAACAATTATGAGCCGAGTTTCAAGCAACCCCCTTCAAGACGCATGTCACGTTCATACCGCCGGCTTGGTTTTCTGCACTGTGGTTGAAATTGCTCGCTGGGGCCCGCATCTTGGGTTATTTCCGGCAAGGCAAGGCCATGTCTATGCGCCCATCTGCAAGATCCGGCTAAGTTCCGGCATTTTAATCGCTCGCGCCCTCCTCGCCCTACATGCGATCAAGACAAAGGAGTGGGAGTCAGGTCTAAGGTATTGGTTGCTCTTCGATAATCTCGAAAATTGATGAAGCTATAGCCGGCACCTCAGATTGGCTACTACTAATTTGCGCGGCAGGGCCACTTTGTGCAAACACTGTATCGCACTGTGTTTACATCTCAAGCAATCGAGTGTGGCCCAGCCCGTGCAAAAAACAGCGAAATAAGACCCTTGCGGCTGGGGCCGCTCGTCTTCCCGCATGGTCGGTAATAGTCCCGCTGACGAAGAGGGCGATAATTGCGATGCAGACTGTCGCCATAGAAACGCGCAGCAAGCCCTTTGAATAAGGTACAGATTCCCGATTATATTCCTTTGCCAGATCACATCGATGCCGTTAGAAATATTATTAGTACCGGTACCTCGTAATATTTTACTAGCTGACCACGAATAATATAATAATATTTTGCTGCCCTGCTGATGCTGATTTGCGGCCAACTATCACACCGCCCCGCCCGCGCGTACTCGTGTCCTACACTCGTACGACTGCTGGCACACCGCGCCCTGCGCGCCACGGAATATGCCGCGAAGTATTGCTGGCACTACTAGCGCGGGTACGGCATATTTGTGGCAATTTGTACCGCGCGGACACCTACTGGTACCGGCGGTATTTACAACAAACATTTACAACAAACATAGTATATTAAACTTCTACTGGCACCTGTACCGTCCCAGCCCGATATCGACATATGACGCCCCGGCAGGTACTGGTATCGGTACGTACGGGCGCAAGCCCCGCTCTGGGGCCTGGTCACATCCGACCACACCAACACACTCCCCAGCTGCGGACACCAATCCAACACAACATATTTTGGCTCGACCACAGAGGACGTCTTCCGGTCAGGCCCCGAGCCTGCATCGCTTCATCTATTCAAGATTTGTGGACTGGACCGCTTAAGAGGTCGGCAGCCTGCACCCAGAAACCGCGGCTCTCCCGCTCCCGGCACAGTTGTCTACTTGCTCCGGTATTCAACCCCAAGTGCCACATTTTTGTACCGACACCCTTCACCCTGTGCCTCGACTTGAATTGCTGGCACCTCAAACTTACGTATCGTGACGTCGCTGCCTGAAGAAACGCATTCCGCGTGTGTTATATACGTATATATTATTGGACGTCTGGGGTGGGGCCGCTGTCGGCGACTCGTGACTCGTGAGAGGGCCAGCAGTGTCGCCAGTTTCGGCGCGCCCATATAGTGCAGTAGCGCTGCGCGAAGTGCCGACAGCGCCGGACCTGCTGTTACTGATATGGCTCGTCAAACGCCCCCCCCCCCCCCCCCCCCCCCCCCCCCCCCCCCCCCGCGCCGCCCCTTGAATACCCGCACGATCCAGCAGGATCGCCGTCAGAGGAATTTAGCGATGGGGGCCTGAGTCGATAGATGCCAGGGACGTCGTTCCACGCGTCTCGAGTCTCGGCTGCAGCGGACAGGTGGCGAGGCAGGAAAATGCGCATGTAAACCGCGCCTCTGCCTCTTTCGCGTTCGACATTGCAGAGGTGGAACCAAGCAGCAGAATGTCAGCCTCGTCGACGTCGCGGGGCAGCACCGTGTCTTTTGACACGGTGGCGCTTCCAGGGCTGACTATCCCAAGGCAGCACACCCACGGATCGTCGCCGTTCGCTGTCGCTACGATGTTGGCGGGAAGTGCGGGTGTGCTGTTGTCTGACACGGTGCGTCCACGCCCCTGCCTCGGTACACAATCATGCTGCTTGAAATCAACAGGGCGTTTGCGAGATAATTCGGATGTTGGACCCGCCGCGCGGGTGTGCAGCTTTGTGCGCTACTGCTAATTGCTGGTTGTGCTCTGGACAGGTTCGCCATATCTGCGCCGGAACAGCTGCCAGAACAATGGCCCAGGTGTTTGTGCATCCCCTCGACACCGTCAAGACCCGCATGCAGGTCAGGGATGGACCGTGGCCACTTGTACTTGCTTTACAATGTGCTACTGATGCTACTATTTCCCAACATTAACATGTATGCGCATGTCACTGCACATCTCCTTCTATCAGTAGTGACTATCTTCCGGCCATGCAGCTCGATATGTAGATAAATGCCAGGCCATGCAGGCTGTGTCAACACCGATGTGGGACTCTAAAATTTATGCCTACTGGACTGTACTGGAGAGGGACATCTGAGCTTGACAACAAAACACCTGCAGCGTCTAATGGCAATGGCATGCTTTTGCTGCACAGGTTTCCAACAAGACCAAGTCCTTGACAACGTGGAAGGCATCATCAGTCACATTCACCATCAGGTAAGCAATGCCGTAGCGCAGATTTCGATGTGTGTTTCGGATCATGTGCCTCAACCTCGTGCTCAAATGTGCTCTACATCCACACAGAGGACGCCCGCATGAGATGCGTCCGAACATCTTCTGCCATGGTGTGCGGGACGTGTACATGGGCGTCAGCGGCGCTCTGCTGGGAACCATACCTACAGCCCTTGTGTATTTCATGACCTATGAGAACAGCAGCAAGTTTCTTGGCGAACACCTGCCAGCAGAGTGGTAAGTGACCTCGCCACCCCGGGTGCTTCTTATCACAAGCATGTTCCTGCTTGCGCCCAACAAGACACTGTGCGCGCAATGTTGCTGACGCACTGCGATGTACCTCAGGGGCCAAGCCAGACATGTACTGTCTGCCTCGGCGGGTGCGCTCACATCAGCATTTTTGCGGGTGCCAACCGACACCATCAGGCACCGCGTGCAGGTGGGCACAGCCGTCATGCCTTGCCTCTGGATTACTTCCACTAGGGCAAGAGCAGTACCATGTACCATGTACCGACAGGGAATCCCTATGCTGACACCGTTTGCCTTGTCCCGATTTGTCGCATGGCAGGCCTACATGCACCCCAATGTCTTTGATGCCGCAATCACAATTGTGAGGCAGAAGGGCATTGGCGGCCTGTATTCTGGCTTCGCTCCAACCCTTTGTCGTGATGTCCCTGAGATTGCGATCCAGTTCACCGCTTATGAGAGGTGCGTCGATGCCCATTGCGCGTATGCCAATTCTTATGTATGTCACGCTCATCAGTAGCCATCTTGCTGCTTGGTTTCAGCCACACGGCACCGCATAATCGCTAAATAGCACCTTTAGCTGATATATGGCACTGTGGCGACTGCAGCCTGCGGTCGATGGTGCGGTCAAAGCGCGCCGACAACGCACCGCTGCGGACATGGGAGCACCTGCTGCTTGGAGGCGCCGCCGGCGCGCTGGCAGCCACATGCACGATGCCAATCGACTACATGAAAACGACGATGCAGTGCGCTGCGGGCAATGCCTCCATGCGCGAAATCGCGGCGCAGACGATGCGGCAGTCGGGTCCTGCGGGTTTCTTTGTGGGAATGGTGCGCATCTCGTCCCATTACACAAGCTTTCAAGGCATGCCAAATGTCGATATAATATCGATATAACCATACCACTAATACCCTCGTTTCGCACTCCTATTGCAGGGGCCGCGAGTCGTGCAGACGACAGTGATGTCTGCGACATTCTTTGGGCTTTTTGAGTTCTGGAAAATGCAGCTGAAACCTGCGATCCACCGAGATGACGGGGATAAGAAGGTACATGCTATTCCGACATTCCCAGTTCTGCCACGACGCTGCCGTCTGCTGTGCCGGCGGCTAGGCTGGACGGCGCCGCTGTCTGCTCACATGACACGCTGCTGCTTTTTGTGGCCGCAGGTGCTGCCAAAGCTGCTGACGAAGCGCCGGGAGCATGTCTGGAAAAGACAGTTTGTGTACCGCTGATGGCTGAAATGCCGCGGAAAGTGGAAACGTCCGGCGTTGTCCCGGAAGATGAGTCACAATTGTGGCATTCTATAATTGAGTTTCAAGCCATGAAGGCATCTTCAAGAAAGCAAGCGCTTAAATGCCCCCCATTGTACTACCAATCTAACTGTTGAAACTGCACTGTCCAGCAGTGTGAAATATCGCGCTTATGCTATGTGTTGCGCTGACGAGCGCTTGAAGCAATGGCATGTGTGCGAGTAATGTTTCCCCTGCTGCAATGTTATTGAGGGCGAGGGACGAATAGATGAACACTGTTTACCCGCATCGCTGACGATGCGTGTGGCTGTAGTCAGTACATGTAATGAATATCAACCATTAGTTGCTACGAATGGCTGAGGCGTACATACATGCATACCCATTGGTGAATTTATTATATCGTGCGTGCAGAATAGTGAATGAAAATTGATTCCATTTATGCACTAAAGTAGCAATTATCCCCTGTCAGACTGTCGTCCTCGGCTCCCCGCCCAGCCACTTGCGCGCGTGTGGGGTCACCCACAGCATTAGCAAACCAACCTGCCACCAGGGGGTGCGGGCACGCAGTTGTACAGTCGAAATACATCGCCCCAGCACAAAATAACCCCTTTATTTGTACAGCGCGTAATGCTTAGCGCTAGTCCAGATGGTGTGAATATTACAAAAAGGGAAAAATAGTTTTACTTAGTAGTTCTACCGGTACTGCTGGTACCAGGTAGTCGCTACCGCTTGCGACCGATACAATTTCGGGACCATAGCAGTACCGACTACAGGTACAGGTACAGGTAGGTCAATCCTGATATCGCCTTCTGCTGCTAGCTCATGTAAATACAGGTACAGGTAGGTCAATCCTGTTTTAACAGGATTACCGGTCGTAGTGCGCGCGCTGCGCTGGCCAGGTCGCCAGGTAGGCGGGGAGTATATACATCATGACTTCGTACACCACAAACGTACCGCCTCGTACATCATGACCTGGTACAGCCAGGTACATCAGCTGAGATAAAAAGTTCTACGCCATCATTAATAAAGCACCGACACCAGCAAGCGAGCCCCGCCGCTTGAGCGAAGTATTACGGCAATCGTGGGATACATTACGACACACAGCACCATCATACTGATAGTAAGTATTTGTGATAGAAAATATCGTGGTATCATCGTCTTATTGTCGTGATAATGTAGTACACGCCGTGCTGGATATAAATCGTCATTACTCCGCCGCCCCTCCCGACCTCCCGTGCGGTGGGTTGGCGTCGTTTCGTCCGACGGCATCAGCCCCCTTGCTGACGATGGCGGGCGTCCTGCCCTGAGCGCGCGTCGCTGGCCTGCAACGAACCGCGGGACTGGCCCCCACCCACGTATTACCACGTCGCGCACATTCGTCCAGCTCGCCAGCCTTCGACCGTTCACTCCAACTATTGAACGACTTCGAGCACAAGGTCCGCCCTGTCCCCATCGCCCTCAGCCTTTGCGCATAGTCGGGCTGCTGCGGCCCTCGAAACCAAAAGCTTGACGAAACCATACTGTTTTTCAGTCACACACATCTGCGCGCATCGTCGCACATAAATTTGATCGTCAGCGGGGACCAGATCTCCGCAACCAATACGCACCGCCCACTGCCCCCGCTTGCCATCTCGCAGCCCGCACCAGCTCATCAGAGTAAAAGCAATCCGCATTAGACTCATTCATTTGATCCCGATTCGCATATAGGATGTCGGGCGGCTCCCCGTACCGCGGTTTCGGCCTCGCCCGGCCGACCGAATACCTTTCATCGTCCTGCCGCGGCATCGAAAGACGATCCGCCGCTGCGGCCCGTGCCGGCAGATGCCGTGTTCGCCACCCCCGCGCCTCCCTTCTTTCACCTTTCACCCTCCCGTAAACCCATCGTCGATTGATTCCGTCCGGCCTAGCATTCCTCTCAACTGCCACCCAACCTTGTCGTCCCCAAGCGACCGTCCACACGCAGCTTGCTCAAGCCCGTGTTTCGCTTTGCTCGACTGAAGCAGCTCGCTCGCAGGAACGCGCCGACTAACCGGAGCCCGGAGACTTTCGAGCCCCCGTACCTGTCCGACATGGCACCTCTCACCGCCGGCCTGGCAGTCCGCCCCGTGGCGGCCGCCACCCGCGGCGCCCGCCGCGCTCCGCAGCCCCGCCGCGCCGCGGTGCCTTCGCGTCGCGGGGTGCGCACGCGCGCCAGCGAGACGAAGACGGAGGCCGAGCCGGCGAGCAGCATGGATGACTTCATGGCGGTGTCGATCGACGCTTACCGCGAGGTGGACAAAAGCTACAAGGATCGCCCGGAGAACAAGCGCAAGTACGCTCCCGCCGGAGAACTGCAAAGCGCCAGCTTCGTGGACCCCAGCGACCACCTGGGCGACGAGTACAAATACGCCAACTACACTGGCGACAAGAAGGACATCATCCTGCTGCAGGGTGCCCCCCCCCCCCCCCCCCCCCCCCCCCACCCAAACCGCCCCCAACCGCCCCGATGTTCCCCATTGCCAACTGCCTTATCACAAGGAACTAGCTACCGACACTCAAACCCATTCGTGACACTGCTGGCTTGTCCCCAACACCTGCCCCCGTAACAGGCTTCCACTGGGAGAGCTGGAAGTGCGACGGCGGCTGGTACAACATCCTGCAGAATGTGGTGCAGGAGATCAAGGAGGCGGGCATCACACACGTGTGGCTGCCTCCCCCCAGCCAGTCCGTCGCTGCTGAGGGCTACCTCCCTTCCGTCCTCTACAACATGGACACTAAGTATGGCTCCTACAAGGTGTGCTCCTGTATTTCTTCTCCCCCCCTCCCTTACTGCCGGCATACGTACCCAATCCTCTTGTTCGGGTGCTGACACACATGTTGCTGCTGCTGTTCCGCCCGCAGGACCTGCGTAACATCCTGAAGGCCTTCAACGACGCCGACGTGGTGCCCATGGCCGACATCGTCATCAACCACCGCTGCGCGCAGTCGCAGGACGATCAGGGCCGGTGGAACAACTTCGAGGACGAGTACCAGAAGAAGTACGGCCTGGGGGGCTACGGCGCGGACCATGTGCGCGGCATCGACTGGGACCGCTGGGCCATCACCAGCGACGATCCTGTGTTTGGGGTGCGCCGGCCCGCCACCGATGGGCCTGTCCTTCCACACCTCTCACATACACCGCTGTCGCCGCAAAGAAAGTCTTCACATGAGGGCTAGAGAGAGGAGACCACAGGCAGTAACACGTATCGTATTGATCACTGAGTTACGTGTATGCCGATGGCTTAATGATGGTGTAATGCTACATCTGTATGGAGTAGTGTATTGGAATGTGTAGTTGGCTTCTACCACCACAGCGTAGCGGTACCCATCCAATCGCGACGCCTCTTCTCGTTGCCACTCTTCCATGGAAGAGAGCACGCCCATGTGGGAGGGCATCATCGACCAGTAGAAGGATTATGGCGTTTCAGTCGTTGAGTTATACGCTCGGCGCCGGTGCAGAGGGGCACTGTATATCCTCATCTGGAGCGGTGTATTTTGTTGGACTGCGTGTACATTGTTTATATCCGCGGTGGAATCTTTGATCCCTCCCTGTCACCCCATGTCCACCTCTGCGTCATCGGGTTTGAGGGCATGCGCTGCCACATCAACGTTGTTTGGCTACAAGGGTTCATTACTAACAGTGACGAGAGAGGGTACGCTGCGATGCAAGCGACTCAAGCGACTCTATGATACACTCGGATGCGTGCGTCGGGTGCCCTCTCGGCTCCAGTGATGCCTCCTCTGCTTTCATCCCTCCGATGTGAAGGATGCGATGGCGGCGTGCCATCCGGGGCGGGTACACTTGATGACGTGACAGTAACGCGGAGCATAGCGCAGGAGAGGGGTCCGATCACATCGTCATGGCCGTCCCTCTGACCCCTCCCTCGACCACGCATCATGGCTCGCAGGGCACCGGCAACCCCGACAGCGGAGCCGACTTTGACGCCGCCCCGGACCTGGACCACCACAACGAGGAGCTTCGCGCGGCGCTGAAGGACTGGCTCAACTGGCTGCACAAGGACATGGGCTACGGCGGCTGGCGCCTGGACTTTGTGAAGGGCTACGCGGCCAACTATGCCGGCGAGTACGTGAAGGACACCATCGGCGCGAAAAGCTTCCACGTCGGGGTGCGCCACGCTTGCGCCAAGCCCAACCCACCACCACCCTTTGTCTGGGAAGACTGCAGGAGACTGTATTGCGCACACCTCAGCGGCTGGCCAATCGACGCCCGAGCCACCGCGTATCTTGATGAAAACTGTTGGACAAGTCCCCTCTGTCTACAATCGACCAATATAGTTACAGTCTTATCTGTGTCCGTTCAATGAGACTGCGGCCCCGTGAATGAGGCCTTGTCCTCTGTACGTACGTGTCACAGAGGGGGGGGGGTTCCTGCGAATATTTCTCATCTGTGGTAGAGCAACAGTCGACTACAGCTGCTTGCAGAGAAGGCAAGTATGACACCCTTGAAAATACACTAGAGTGGTGTTGCCTCCTCAAGGTCTCAGATGACAGGGGTAACGATGTGACCCGGCAGACTGTGGTGCCCCTCTATAGATGTGCGGATGCCCACAAGTCGTCAGCTGCGCTAGCACACGTGCAGACGCCATGCGCCACCTCCAAATGACTGGGGAATAGGCACCGCGCTGGTTGTATCCTGAGCCTGCGCCTGCGCCTGGTTGCCCCTCCCCGCAGGAGCTGTGGACGGACATGAACTGGGAGGGCGAGGGCCTGGGGGCCAACCAGGACGGCGCCCGCCAGGCGCTGTGCGACTGGATCGACGGCGCGGGCAAGACCTGCGCCGCATTCGACTTCCCTATGAAGGGGATTCTGCAGTACGCGGTCGCGCACTGCGAGTACTGGCGCCTCGCCAGCGACGGCAAGCCCACAGGTGCGGGGCTTGGCGAGCGCAGAGGGCTGGAGAGGCGGGGGGATGAAGAGAGGACACATGGCTCTGCCGTTGCAGCCGTCTCGACAGCGGTCTAACAACCTCACGGGTCGGCGTCTCGGGGGGGAGGGGTGGGGGTGTGAAAACTAATGATATAGATGTATGTATGTATAGATTCGAGACATGTTTTCAGTATTTAAAACTGAAATGAAATGATCAAAATATAACGCAAACGCACGGCGGCATAGATCATCGACCCGGTGCTGCGGATCACCGTTTCTTGGCTGTGAACTTGACATTTATTGGCCAAGTGTATGTTCCAGGATATATTGCCTCGCGGTGGGTGGCGGTCACGACCGTGCCGGGATGCTCACGCTCCCTGTGCCGCTGCTCGCAGGCCTCCTGGGCTGGTGGCCCGAGATGGCCGTCACCTTCATCGACAACCACGACACCGGCGGCGTGCAGGTGAGCGCAGCGAGCACGCACCCCACCTCTGCCTTGGATTGAGCGGTACCTTGTCTTCCATCAAACGGCGAAGGCACTGAAGCATGTTTGGGGCTACCCGCCCCCACAGAACCACTGGCCCTTCCCCTCCTACCACCAGGCTCTGGGCTACGCCTACATCTTCACGCACCCCGGCAACCCCTGCATCTTCTGGCCGCACATGTTTGACAACGCCGAGCTGAAGAAGAGGATCCTGGAGCTCATCTCGGTACATCAGCACCCTCCCCCACCTTGCCCTCCTCTCCCCCTCCTCCCCGATTCCATTATCGCCACCCCTTGTCTATGTGTAGCTATACTCCGTTGACATTGAGGGGATGGGGGGTAATGTGACGGCTCCCTCCCAATGAGTGCTGTCCCTGAGCCCCCCTCGCCCTCTACTCCCGTGGCGCAGATCCGCAAGAGGAACGGCATCAAGGCCGACTCCCCCATCGAGATCAAGTGCGCAGAGGCCGACATGTACGTCGCCACCATCAACGGCAACGTCACCATCAAGCTTGGACCCAAGTAACCCCCCCCCCCCCCCCCCCCCCCCCTGTTTCCACCCCCTCGCCCTAGTTCATTCTTGCCTATTCACTCAGAAGGAATTGACTGTCGAGTGCAAACGATTTATGTTAAAACCACGACATACAAATTCTATACCCCCTTCTAGCCTCCCTTGTCTTATTTTCCTGCGCTCAGTCTGACACTTATCTGCTGGCCTGTGCAGGCGCGACATGGGCGACCTGGTGCCGCAGGAGAGCGAGGGCTGGAAGGTCTGCCAGACCGGCCGCGACTACGCCGTCTGGGAGAAGAAGTAGACGCCGCTCGTGCAGCACGCGTAGCGTTGGTGTTTGGGGCCACTGGTTATTTGTTTTTTGTGTGTAGCCATCCAGTGGCTCCTGCTACCGCAGCAGCCGCGTCAACGCAATAGCAGAAATCATAGTAGCGTCTGTAATACTATGCAGGCAGCACTCTTATAATTACAAGCCAAGTTTATGCATTGCATGCAGCCGCACATTATTGTTATTGTATGCGGTACTGCGCTGCACTGATTCCTCTACGTCATGACTCACTGCCGTATATACCATACAGCATATATCATGCGTAAAGGCATACAAAGCTTTTCTTGTAAGCTTTGGCGGTTTCTATCGCTGCTAAAGCTACAAGAAAACCGCCACTTTGCCACAATCCTCACGGACAGCCGCATTCATAATAACACTAAACAACTGCGAGCAGCTAATAGCAAAGTATGCTCGTCAGGAGAGACTACTGCGAGGCGAATGATTTGTGACGCTCCGCTGGAGTAATAATGATACAACCACATCCCTACATATATCATCAGAAAGGCTAGTGCGGGTGATGCACCTCTACAATAACCTGGGATCCAGGGATATTGGGTATATTTATTCGTGCTTGCGGTTCCGCGTCCGATGGTATGGCAGTTGACTATTAATAACTCAGGTTGAACTACGGGATGACGACTAGCGTGACGATTATGGCAGTAGCGCACATGTCACAAAATGCGGGGCGACTGTAACACGGTGGCAATGAACTCTCATGTCTCTTAATATCCCCATCTGTCTATATAGAGCAAATCCTTTTTACAATTTAGCTATTAGATATAATAAAAATCAGAAAAGGCAAAAACAAATATCAGCTCGGCACATCAACGCTGCTGCTTGTTCCATCCAAGGAGAACCCTATCACCGACGAGTGGCTCCACACCGGTGCAGTGCCAACCACAGAGAATACTCCTAGTATAAACGCGAGTCGATTAGTCGTCGCTGCTCACTCTCTCGTCGCCCTGGCACGAGAGGCCAAGCACACGCAGACGCTTGATCCATATAATGTCTGCGCGGCGTTCAGGCTACGGCAGTGCCGCCGGTGCGCGCAGTAGTCACCGCCTTTGCAGCGCAGGCAACGGCGGTGATAATACCGTCAGTCGAGAGGCGTGGGTGCGTCAGCTTCAGGTTGAGCAAGATCGCCGCATAAGGGCGGCGGCCGACGAGACTGCCCAGGCGACAGCTGAGGCGGCCAGGAAGGCAACGCAAATAATCAACCACAAGGTGCGCAATTCCAGCGGATAGTGTAGCGGCCCCGCTGAAACCCTTTCGTCAAAATAGATGGTAGTGAATTTAAAACCCTTCGGTGCTCGGTGCTATACAATGACCAGACTCAAAGCTCGCCGAAGTGATAAGCAGAATGTCGAACAGTAGCCAAGCACGCGGCGTATATAGTTGTGTATGCGCAGTAGTCGTCCCCAGTTCATCACATACTCCCTGGCTGGCACGTGCCGGGCTTGACTAGAAACCAATATGAACCACAGGTTCCGCAGCATATCCATCAACGCAACTACGCAAGGAATTGAAGTATTTTTGCAAGGGAGATATTTATGCTATCGCTTTCTGGATGAGCGAAAGCACAATGCTTTCCGGGTGCGACAGGTGCTGCGGGAGGAGCGGCACCAAAGCGAGCGCGTGCTGCGCTGCTTTGGCACGCTGCACCGGCTGTTCTCCGAAGCAGCTGCGCACATGGACGACCCCGGGTACGAACTGGCCATGCCTGCTGGATAACACATAGGAGAACGATGGGCGACTCTACCGCCTTGATGCCAGGGCTTCCTCGTGCTACATATTGTCGCCCCTATATATATACGGAACATGGCTTAGTACGCACAATAATTATTAGGGAACTGTTTCGCTTTTTAGAATGTCGCCACAAATTACGGAATTGTTTTGATAAATGCAATCATGATGACGGCGCACCCTAATGACATACTAGTGCTGGCGCGGTATGGAGAACGCTGCGAGCAAGAACAGTAGTCCGCCCTGCCTGCCGGAGGTTGAATGCAGAGTTGTGCAGTTTTGCACACTTTGCAGTACATAATTTCAACATTCGCTACATGGCGAATGTTGTCGTAATAGTAGGTTGCACCCAAGCCCAGTTTGAGGCTTATAATTGTGGTTCTCAAAGGACGCCGGCACCCACACACAATGGGATGAACGCATGCAGTACACCGTGGCTAGGTACGGCCGCGCTCGTTGATGGCGCCGCTGCGGACGGTTGGCAGGACCAGGTACCACCAGGTGCGCGCCCAGAGCCGCACCCTGTCGCGCGATGTCCTGGATGTGGCCGGCGGCGAGGACCTCCTGCTCCTTGCCCGCTGGCTGCCGCGTGTGCGGGAGCATGAGAAGTTCTACGCCTTTGACGCCGCGGTCCGCCACAACGAGGGCATTCTCAAGGCGGTGGACGGCTGCGTGACCAAGGTGGGTCACTACTGGTGCCGACGCGGCTACAAGAAACCACCCTACGAGATAAGTGGTCGCTTTTCCTGGCTCGTTGGAAAGCGATATCACCACGAATGTACAGCGAAATTTAAGAAAGTCCGGTTGCTACCGACCCCAAAAAGTACCCAACTGTCTTTCCTGTGGGTGTGCCGGCGTTCACCCTTGGGCGCAGTAGTAATCAGCACTGTGCACCAGGTAAATCGGCTCATGATTCCATGATGCGCAACTCCCGGTGCAGCAGCGCAAGTGCGAATGCCTGAATGTGGACATATTCAACCTACTTGTGTAGTATGCGCTGTTGTTTTATCATCTTTTCACCGGGAACACTTTTTGTGTGTCCACCACCGCACAATGAGATGGAGTTTGTGGAAACTGTGTCGACTATATTCTGAACAATACCGTTGCCAGAATGCGGACGAAACGATAACGTCACCCAACTGGGGCTGACAACGGTAGCTCCTCAATGAGTGGGGAAGAACCGTCACCAACATCGCTGTTGTCAAGTTCGCGGAAACTCGTCAGCCGCGCACCGTTGGCCGCATTGGATGTGTGAGGTAGTGCAATGGGGGAAGGTGGAATTCGGCATGTGGTAAAGAGGGCGCAGGGGTGGGGGATAGGAGAGGGAGACAAAGACGGCACACATAAACACGGACAAAGATTAATGAGCTGAGGCATGGCTTCGCCATCGTGTGTGCAATGTGCGGCAACAGGCGATGAAGCTGCTGCAGGAGAAGGAGGGCAGGCGCCAAGCTGAGGTCGCGGAGGCGCGGGCCCGGTGGGCGGTACCTGGAGGAGATCCGGAGGAGCATCGAGAGGGACAAGGAGGCCCGCAAGGCCAAGTTCACGTACGGCGGGGCCGAGCCCTGAGTCGCGCCATGCTGGCGTCACACAAGCGAGGCTCCCGGCTTTGCCAGGACGGCGGGCGGCTGCGGCGCCAGCAGCGGCAAGGGTGGCGGCATACCGGCCGTAGTTCGTTCTCCGCAATGGTTAGATCGTCACTACGACACGCGTGACGTTGGCATCGGGCCTGGTGCATTGCAACCCGGGAAGGCGGCTCGTACGTAGTATCGTCATGCTGTATTCCCACCTGCGCCCCATGCGCTCAGCTGCAAGCTGAAACTGCGCCGCCACTGCTGGCATGTTCGCCGGGAGACAGTGGTCCATCTGCGATGTAAGTAATGCCGATACGGTCCAGGGCAAGTATGTATACTTATTCATTTTTATACGCAACTTGTTCGAGGTATATATTTACACCGAGCAGCCCTAGTTGCATCCCGAAGCTTTCCAGCGTGACAATGTTTTGCATGGCAAAGCGCAAGCAGCACCAAAGACAGCGCCCGTCCTTTATACTCCCTCAGAACGCAGTCGGCGTATAGTGAACTTGTTCTGCAGCCTACCGTCGTTGCCGTCCACCAGTGAGCCCCATTTCTTAGGTTGTTCAAAGTATATACAAGGTAACATCATTCCGATTGCTTGTTGCACTGCGGGTTGTCATTGTGTCAGTATGCATTGCTAAATCCAGTAGTGAGCCTGATGATAGCCTGTTACTGTGTTAGTACTAAAGCACGCGACGATTCGTGAGCTGGCGACTCTCTCGAGGCATGATGTCGCTTAACGGTGTCGACGTCTACCTCGGTCTCCCGGGAGCTGATACAGGCCAGCCGCCAGCCGCATAGTACAACCTTGGTTTGCAGTATATCGCATTGAGACCTGAATGCACTGCAACGTGCTGCTCGCGAGTAGACTTGTCACCAAAATGCGGTTCCTCTACCTAGTAGCACACACCTGATTACCAGTAGCGACCATAGAAACCAATCTCCTTCGCCCCCCCCCCCCCCCCCCCCCCCGGCCCCCCGGGGGGTCCTCCATATATAAATCATCAGCAGCAGCAACATAACGACGCACTTATGAATGCTTCCGAATGATTTCCTCGGGACCTCAATATATTACGACCCTGCTGCTGGGCCGCCCCGCGTTCAGCAGCGGTTGTTGAGGTATATTCGGTGCCGCGCATCGCCGTCATCAGTCTCGCGGCGTCACCATGACGAACGAGCCAGGCGTGGTCGCCATGGCATTTGCTCACGTAGCGTGTGGATACGCAGCGAGCCTGCTGCTGGCATTTCTTGGCTTCAGCTTGCTGCTAAGCGCGGGGTCCAGCACCGCCGAGGCGACTGCAGTGCCGAATACGCCGCTCGACGACCAATTCCCGACAGTGGCACCTCGGAACATTTCTGCGGCGTCTATCAGCATCGACGTTTCCAGCGCCGATCACTCACAATTTCTAGAAGCCGTTCCCATGGAGCGCTTATCAGAGGGCGACCTCCTGAGGCTTGAGAGTTATCACCCGGGGGGATTTCAAGAATTGCCCAACGCTATGAAAAGCAGCCAGCAGCCGGGCTGTAGCCTGTCACCGCTTGGTGTCGCCGCTGTGCTTGTGGCTTGCCGGAAATTGTTCAGCATGGTGCATCTGTAAGCAGTTCTTTCGCCATATGCCAAGCGCGAGCTACATGCCTGCACAAGGCAATGACAAAACACGGTCTTCAGATGCCGTACCTGATGATCACGTCCTGCAAACACCACTCCATTGCACTCCCAAAGTAAGGCCGAAGCTGAAATCGCAAATCCTCTGGATTCCTTTCTCACAGGCGGGTGGTGAATATGCTTAGCTGCTCACCCGTGCTCTGCACCCATTCGACACCACTTCCTTCATGAGGCTATGAGTCACAGATAGATTTTCCTCGCGCCTACTAGTCCAGACACATACATCAGTGAACATCCGAGGTCGCGCGTTCATATCATGTCCTGGGTTGAGCCTCCTCCCCAGCGATAGGATCCACCTGAGTGCAATTCACGAGGGAAGGCCCCAAAGCTTGCTGTTGTGGATTTGGATGTGAAGGCGAAGAAGTTCAGCTCCAGGGATGGTTGAGCTGGCGTATAGGAGGATGGAGACAATTTTTCAGGAGATGTGCGTGATTGCACCTTGTATCTGATGAAAGCTCATGTCTGCATTTTGTAAGGGAAATGGTGGGCTGTCGCGACAAAGGTTGTAGTGGGGTCAGCAGGACATGGGTGTGGCATGGCAGATGGATGTGTCGCTGCACGCTGGGCTGATAGTGGTGTCGGTGGGAGTGCCCTGCGTAATATCTGTCTAGAAATGTCAGAGAGGGGTGAGGAAGTATGTGGAGTAGATGTCGTGTTTCTTTGATGAGGTAAGGTTGTTAGGGCAGACAAGGATCAGTCATGTAATGGTGAGGGCATATGGAGGAGATAATTCACGACAGATGTGTGGATTAACGATTTCCATTGACGGTGGTGTTAATAACACCAGTTTTGGTTTTTTTTGTGGCTTTGGACTCGAAAAGAGGATCTTGGGACGCCGGGCGTTTAGCCGCCGAAGCCGTACAGGGTGCGTCCCTGGCGCTTGAGGGCGTACACGACGTCCATGGCGGTCACGGTCTTCCGGCGAGCGTGCTCGGTGTAGGTGACGGCGTCACGGATCACGTTCTCGAGGAACACCTTGAGCACGCCGCGGGTCTCCTCGTAGATCAGGCCGGAGATACGCTTGACGCCACCACGGCGGGCGAGACGGCGGATGGCAGGCTTGGTGATGCCCTGGATGTTGTCGCGAAGAACCTTGCGGTGGCGCTTGGCGCCGCCCTTGCCAAGGCCCTTGCCTCCCTTTCCGCGTCCAGACATGGTTGAGAAGTTGGTTAGGCGGTGGTAAGGAAGAGGAGTTGGTTGCTGTGCGCTGTTGTTCCCTGGGGTAGTGGGCCCAACCTTTTGTATCCGCCCACTCCCTCCGGGTCCGCCATCCCTGGTCTCGCCCGGCGCGCGGACAAGCTGCTGACCGACAAAGGACGCGCTGGGGCCAGCGCATGTGTGGCAGTACTTGATGCTTCACTTCCGCCAACACCAGTTTCGCCCATGCTGCAACGCCCGCGGCGAACCAACAAGCGACAATGTACTAGAATACTCAGCGAAAACTACTGCTATGTTCTGTTGATCCCAATAGCCATCACAACGCGATGTGATTGGCTGGAAATTTTATGTCGCAATTAGCGCCAATGACATGCCCGTGTGAGGGGATAGAAGGGTCATCCTGGCCAGTCTTCAACGCTCTGCATGTAATAGCTTAGGTCCTAACATGAAGAACATTCCGCGGAAAGTACTGACACCGGTCAGCGCCTCCACGGGGGGGCTGGACGCGCGGCCCGGCCGGGCTCGCTCATCCGCCCGAGGCGGCCGAGTCCTGCGCAGCACGGACAGGAACTGAGCCGCCGGTACTGCACAAAGTACAGGAAACCAGTGACATCACTGATAAACGCTCGAGCAAGATTGCCTTCGTTGTTGTGCCGAGCTATGGTTGGCACCCAGCTAGCAGGAGGAACATATAAAAACGTTGCTCACACCTCTCTGTAAACAAGTCCCTCAGTCACCGCCAACAACACTCAAACCCCCCCATTTACAAATAGCACCATGGCTCGTACCAAGCAGACTGCTCGTAAGTCCACCGGTGGCAAGGCGCCCCGGAAGCAGCTCGCGACCAAGGCTGCTCGCAAGTCCGCCCCCACCACCGGTGGCGTGAAAAAGCCCCACCGCTACAGGCCCGGAACCGTCGCTCTGCGCGAGATTCGCAAGTACCAGAAGTCCACCGAGCTCCTCATCCGCAAGCTACCCTTCCAGCGCCTGGTGCGCGAGATCGCCCAGGACTTCAAGACCGACCTCCGGTTCCAGAGCTCCGCCGTCCTTGCTCTGCAGGAGGCCGCCGAGGCCTACCTGGTCGGCCTGTTTGAGGACACCAACCTCTGCGCCATCCACGCCAAGCGTGTGACCATTATGCCCAAGGACATCCAGCTCGCCCGCCGCATCCGCGGAGAGCGCGCTTAAGCGCCCGGCCTCCGTCGTCAGCCAGGCAAACATATCAAAACAACAACCAACAACAAAACTGGTGTTATTAACACCACCTGTCCGGAAAAACCTCTACTTTCCTTACCTAATACGAGTGTTAAATAGTCCAGAACCTGTTATCATGCCCCGCTGACAGCTCTGTGCTGCCATCCAACCAGACCCCCTCATTTTATATCCCCTCATTGATACATCCCCAGTTCCTTAAAGTCAACCAAATATCGACCAAGATGAAAGGAGCCCCGAACCTGCGTCTGCCCGTGGCAAACCCTTCTGCCTTTTCGGCGCCGACCCCCCTACGTACCGCTGATGTCGTGCCTCACCTACACGAGCGTGGCACCAGTCTGCGCCGCACATCTACTACGGGCTCTGACAACCGAGAGCCGTCGAGGCTAACACCTGACACAACAAAACTCTGTAAAGTTCCTTCAAACCCAGACAAAGCTACTACGGCGGACTGATTTCTTTTAAGATTCGATGGGGTCGCGCGGCTAGTACTCTGAGCCTATTATGTAATGGTTATGCACATGTGCCAGCAAGTGGGCTATCAAGTCCGAAGGAACGGAGGATTACCACTGCAGTCCTCACTACCTGTACTTTGCTCTGCATGCGTTAGCTGCAACGACTTCGTGTACCAGGCCTTCCCCGCGAAACATCAGATTCCCCCTACCCCCCCCCCCCCTTCCTCCCCCTTGCCCCTTACCCTTTACTTTTTCACAGCAAGCAATGCCAACATGCTTGGATTGCCAATGCAGTGACTCTGATGTTACAGACAGTGCTTTGCGCATGTGGGCCATTCATTTGTCCATTCCGTTTGTCAGTTTGTCATTCATTTGTCCATTTCCGCCCTGAGGTGGTCGCCCACACAGCAGGTAACACCAGCAGCTGCCCGGTCCCTGATGCCGGATACAGGTGAAGGGAGTGGGCGGAAACACCCACCTTATGCAGCCATGCGCGCCGTTGTACTCACCAACGCATAGAGGCCAACATGATATCATATACATGTCGACATCGGCATACGATAGATGTGTACGGTGCCATCATGTCCTTGTGCTGTGTTGCTGTGACAGTGCAACTGCGACGCAGCTGTCACTATCAGGTTATTGCCACTGTGTATGGACAGTACAGTAGCTTGCCCTCCCAGCAAGTAGTTAAAAGCGGCGTTGCGTTCAGCAATGCCATCACTGTCCGAGACAAATCACTGTCCCAATGCACTTCTCATTGTTGAGAAGTGTATTATTTTACACTGTGTGTCATTGCTGGCGCCAATGCTCTTACATACGCTGCTCAATACATACATACATACATGCTCTTACATACTCTGCTCATACTCATACACTCTGCACTTACAGACAGTGCATTGGACTGGATTGGTCCATTGGTACCTGTACACTGATGTCGAGCATTGCAGGGCGGGATGAAAGGGGGGGGGGGGGGGGGGGGGCATTGTGAAGCAGGCATCAGCCGGCAGTGCAGATAGTAAGGCGTCATGATGTGCCGCCAATGACGGCCCCTAAGAACAAGGGCGCCGGAGGAGCAGCAAGCCGGCGCGTTGTAATTCAATTGCAATGGGCAGCAGTGCCGTTATGGCATCCGT